>JAAGKR010004242.1:2863-34517 GCA_011419295.1 Clarias macrocephalus | reverse complement strand
TTTTCATTTCTTCAGAGATAAGCATGATCTATAACACCCAGATATGACTGATTATTTTTTTGTCAATCATGTCAAACACAAAATTGTGTTCTAGTATAGGGACTGGTTGCAATAATTCAAGATATGTTCTCTATATTGTTTGAATTTGAGATAAGTGTCATATATGTTAATGTGTTATGGAGTAAAATTTTGATTTTTAATTGCTTTTAACACCTCAAATATGTCTCGGGTCAATTTGACCCGAGGATACTGGAGGGAACCAAAATGGGAATAGCCCACAAAGGTTAAGCTATTTATGCTCTGTACACTGTAACTCTCGCCAAGCTGAGGTGCTGTAAATCTAGTGTTGTGGTAGAAGTTAGAAAATAAATCCAAAGTCAAACTTTTGACTGCGTCTATCTATCTATCCATCTATCTATCTACACTATATTGGCTAAAGTATTCGCTCGCCAGCCTTCACATGCATATGAACTTAATTAACATCCAATTCTTAATCCAAAGAGTTTAATATGATGTTGGCCCCGCCCCCTTTGCAGCTATAACAGCTTCAACTGTTCTAGGAAGGCTTTCCACAAGGTTTAGGAGTGTGTTTATGGGAATTGAAACATTCTTCCAGAAGCACATTTGTGAGGTCAGACACTGATGTTGGACAAGAAGGCCTGGCTCACAGTCTCAGCACTAAAGTAACCCAAGGACGTTCTACTCGGGTTGATGTCAGGACTCTGAGGTCAGAACAATTCTTCCACACCAAACTCATTCATCCATGTCCTTATGGACCTTGCTTTGTGCACTGGTGCGCAGTCATGTTGGAACAGGAACGAGCGTCCCCAAACTGTTCCCACAAGTTGGGAGCATAAAATTGTCCAAAATGTCTTGATATGATGAAGCATTAAAAGTTTCTTTCACTAGAATTAAGCGGCTGAATCCAACCCCTGAAAAACAACCCCACATCATAATCCCTGCTGCAACTTTACACTTGGCACAATGCAGTCAGATACATACCGTTCTTCTGGCCTTGCCAAACACAGACTTGTCCATCGGATTGCCAGACAGAGAAGCATGATTCATTACTCCAGAGAACACGTCTCCACTGCTCCAGTGGCGGTGTGCAACTTGATGTAAGGCTTCGATGCAGCTGCTCGGTCATGGAAATGAAAACTCATTCCATAAAGTTCTCTATGCACTGTTTAGAGCTAATCTGAAGGCCACATAAAGTTTGGACGTCTGTATCTAGTGACTCTGCAGAAAGTTGGTGACCTCTGCACACTATGCGTCTGAGCATCAGCTGACTCCACTCCGTCATCTTATGTGGCCTACCAATTTGTGGCTGAGTTGCTCTAACAGTTGACTGTGGAAATGATTAGTGGTGAGGAAATTTTATGATTGGACTTATTGCACAGGGGACATACTATCCCGGTACCATGGTATAATTTATTGTGTGCTTCGCGTGACAGGTTCGCGCGAGAGGGTTTTAGATGTGTGCATGTACTGGCCAGCGGCCACAATATTTACACACACACATATACATTTTATTATTTTTTTATTTTCCATGAATTTGCACCTTAATGAAAGGTGCCTCACTGACCATTGAATCATACATCACCTCATCTGCGCAATCATATGGCAGATGCACTGATGTATAGCAGTCAATGTCTGTGGTTGCGTGGTATTATGGTACCCTAATTGGTTTGACACAGAAATGTATGGCAACATGAATTACATTAATTGTATTAAATTCAGTTCGAATGGATTGGCCTAGGCATATGAAAGCTATTTCCTTCCACTAGAGGCTTCTTAGGACTGTCACATACATTGATGGATGTTTGAGACAGAGTAAACGGGTGAGTTAAAGCTTTAATGGCTGATCGTTAGAGGATGAGTGATGGACACATGATGGTTGATGGATGCTAAACTGCATACCTGTAATGAGTGTTCAGTGAGCTGAATTGAAACTAAAACTGGTAGAGAATGAGGAGGACGATGCTGTAGAAGTTTCTGGAGTTTTGTGATCTTTGTAATTAAAGAGCGGTTTGGTGCAACAACAGTTCCATCTCAGTGCCCTGTCCGATCCAGGACAGGTTTTATGCCGAATGTCCTTTATGATGGAACCCTACCTTTTTATCCAGGGGCTTGGGACCAGCACTGCATCCAGTGGCTAGGGTTTTGGCTCGGAATTAAACCTGTGCCTTCCACATGCATGGCAAGACTCCTGGCACTGAGCCACATAATGCCTTGACTTTGTACTTGTAAAATTTTTTTTTTAAGGTATGCGTTCATAAGCTTAAAAAAAGTTGATCTTTTAAAAAATTACAAATGCTGTAAAAGAAGAAAAAGGAAACAATGACTAAAGCTGTGCAAATTGCACCTGGTTTCATGATGACATTATGAATGATCAGTTAGCAAATCATGGGGAAAGTGAAAGCAGCCTCCTAAAGTTCTCAGGGACAGGATTACTAAACAATGCTTAATTTGAAAGCTACAGAGGCATAGAAAGGAACTAAAACATCCCTGTCAGTGTAATTGGTTTGATGACATGCAGGTGGAAAGTTCATGGAACCTCAGCTAATCATCTCTGTACAGGTGCACCATGCAAGATGAGACGTGCTCTCACACTAAGCAAGAAGCCAGCAGTCACTCAAAAAGAGTTATACTATAAATCATCCACACAAAGCTACTCTACTCTACAATAATAAATAAATAATAGGAAGATGCATGCTTAAATCATTTAGACAAATCAGAAAAACAACGTAAACAAATCAATTCTTATTTGGCTCTTCTGAATAAAGAATGGAGGTGTTCTTAAGTCCAACAAAGAGTGACTTATACACCTTTGACACGAATATACAATACAAAGCATACCAATCCACTTGAGAAAATTTCTGTCTTCTTTTTCCACACTGCCATCATTTGGCCAAAAAACATAACCGCACCTAAGGAAATGAAACTCACATGTAAAATATAACAGTGTTGTATAAGAAGTGTTGCCCTTAAATCGCGTCTTAGAGCTATTCGGTTTGCTGATGATTTTTCGAATTTAGGATTATTCATCATCAGAACAGCTTTACAGGACGTACTTTTTCTGTTATCGAGCTTCCGGACTGATTCATTGAAACTGGTGAAGCTGACTCATACACCACTCATACACATCGTACACACATACGCATACTGTACAATATACTGGACATTTTAGGCATTCACTTACTCAAAGCGGTCGTCTTGCCCCTGTCATCTGGTGAACTCTGGGTGCGTCCCCTTGGGGGAAAGCATCTCCAAGCCAAAACCGGTCCTTCGGTGCATCAACATGTTGTTTTCTAATTGCTGTCACATTTCACTTCATTTGTCTAAAGTGGTAAATGCAAGCAACCTAATAAATAAATCAAGAAAGCATGGCTAATGCTTGTACTGTAGGTTAACCTCCATTATGAAATTCTCTCTCGGATGTCACAGAAAAGTACAGAAGTACAGGATCAACTGTCTGTATTTACTTTTTTGGAAAGGTACAAAAATATTCAATAAGAATCATTTAAAAACTTGTGAAACTGGTACCAAAATGATAAGAAGAGAAGACAAGGAGAATAGTCCAAAGCCTCATCAAGCATGGCCATGAAAGCTTCAGAAATGACGCTCTCATCTTTGGCAGTTTTAAAATTGGATAACGTTATTGTGAATGATACCAAAAGCAGCCATGTGTCATAAAGCATCAGTGGCTATGAGGATGATGGTCATGTACGTAAAGTAATTTCATGTTTTTTGTATTCATAGCCCAACAGACACTACACTTCAAAACATCCTTGTAAGTTTCAATTCAATTCAGTTTTATTTTAACAATGGTCAACGTCACAAAGCAGCTTTACAGAATGAAAATAAAGTAATGGAAATGTGTACGAAATATGAGTGTGTGAGGAAATATGTGTGAATCAAAAAGATCAGATTGTCCCTGATAAGCAAGCAGAGGGCGATGGAGGCAAGGATAAACTCCCCGAAATAGCAATAGGAAAAAACCTTGAGAGGAACCAGACTCAACAGGGAACCCATCCTCATTTGGCTGACAACAGGAATGGCTTTGCAGTCAGACTGTGTGTTAGGCTTCTGGAAATGTATTAATATGGAGTCCAGTTCATGGTACATAACTGTAAGAAATTCCAGTCTTCAAAGAACAGCTGTCTGCATCAGTTGAGGGCAGAACCGTCTTCATGTAAAGTCGAACCGTCCCCGTCCCCAGACCACACAGGGCCTCCATGCGACGAGATCTCCAACCAGAAGCGGGGCACCAGGACAGTCCAGAGGGTCTGAGTTCCAAACATTAATTGGAAGGCTATACCATAACTTTGTAGTTTTCATAATACAGTGGAACCTCGGATTGCAAGTAACGCAGTTTGCGAGTGTTCTGTGAGAAGAGCAAAGATTTTTGATACATTTTGGCTTGAAAAACAAGCAAGTCTTGGTTTACGAATACCAAGTATCACGTAGCATGATTATTGTTTTGACGCCGAGCATCACGTGATCACACCTGAGCCAACGGTTTTTCTCTCTCTTGCGCTATGGAATTGTGGGTAATCGCCTCCCCTGCTTGGTCTTAGTGCACGTCTCTCACTGGTATGATCAACATCCGTGCACACGTGTACTGTTTCTATAACACTATGACCATGTGGGTGTGCGTAAAACATATTTTATTTTGTGTCTGTCTGTACAGTACAGTGCGCGTTTAAACTAAGCATGTTCGTAATTCAAGGTTCCACTGTACATTGTACTGACAAGCAGCCTGCATCCTTTGATCAAAGTTGGCACGTCAAATCGAAAGACACTAACAGTTTATTCAGGTATTGTGGTGCGAGGACATTTAGTGTCTTATAGTCAAATAAAAAAAAGTACTGTAAGTTAATAAGCTAAATTAGCTAGGTTTATAAATTAGCTAGCTAGTGCGCCTTCAATTAAGGCAGATGGTTGCTTGTAGCATTGCTTGGCAAGGATACATAACAAGGCTTGGCTGACTTATTGACCATAAACTCACTCATGACATTCAAACAGTCAAATAGTTTTTTACAAAAATATCACATTTTACCTAGTTGTTTAACCTACCTTCGACATGCTACATCAGCTATGTATTAGGGAAAAACTCTCAGTTTTTTAGAAGGGCGACTATTCTGTTGTAAAAAGGTGAAGGGCATTATTATACAGTACATTATCTTCACCTTCTTTCACCAAGGTGTACTGTATTTCCATTAACAATATAGAGTAAAATGACTCATGACTGCTATTGGTAAATATGGTACTGTGCTTAAGTTATTAACCATCGCTCATTTCCTCCTATTAAATGAAATAAAATGAAGTGTTTTACTGCAGGCTGAAAAGTGTCTAAAGCTAAAACTCGGCTTAAAATTTATTGTTTGTGTAACAACCTCAGCAGCAACCTCATTTCTCCTCTTATCTGTTACAACTACTCAGCATTCAGCATCAATAGTATACTAATCACCGGCCTGATCATCTGTCATCTCCACCAGTTTCTCACTGGTTCATTCCTTACGTTGGATGCAAAAACATTCCTATGAATGTTCCCTGCTCAGATACGGGTCTGGACCAGAAATGAGCGCCAAAAAAGTCTGGAGAAGCCTGGAGAACTATTCTTCAAGACTACATAAAAATATGAGAAAGGCTCTTTGGAAACAAAATATAAAGAAATGAGGAGGGCTCAATACATTTGCACAGTACTGTATATACTGTAGTATATACCTGTGCATGTGGGAAAAAAAAGCTTCCTGGATTTTTTTATTTTTACAGAACTTGTACAGAGTTGAACTGGACAACTTTATTATATAATTTTTTTTTTTGATAATACATTAATGACTACCTGCACAGTTTAATCATATTCAGAATATTAAAACATGTGTACCTCTGGTCTCATTAAAATAAAAGGAAATTATAACTATTTTGGCAATGCTTCAAGGCAATTACTTTATAACCCAGTAAGAAAAAAAAACATTAAGTTCTTTAAACATGATCAGTAATTAAGATTAGACATTAATGCAATAATCTGGGCCTCTGTACGTATCTGAGAAGAATCTCAGATAATCAGTTCCCGTCTTAGTCGCTCTCAAGGACAGCACTCTGTATTGTCTCAATATAATAAGTCCAGCCACAGAGCCATCACAAGTACGCTCCCTTGTGTGTAAGGCCCAGAAAATTAAACTGCTATGAATTATTTTTTTCATAGCTTCCTTTTTTTTTGCTATATTTTAATGCACTTTATGTTTTATTTTTTAAAACCAGATGATCAGCACATGAAAGGCATTTGAATTTCAATGCAAAAGTGAATCAGTGCATAAGATCAGAACATTGATTGAAGACTAATGAATTGATGGAATTAAGTAGATTAAGAGATGGAACATGGTAACTTGGTTTTACCCACAGTACATCAGATCAAAAATGCAGACCCTACATGGAGGGCTTTTATTGTATTTATGGTCAAGCGAATCCATTATTAACAATTAAGATGCAATTTATAAGGATGCAACAGTATAATATAAGTAAACTTTTGGTTTCCTTAACAATGGATTTTTGGACGGGTACAGTATGTTTTATTAGGGTCACACAGAAGAAATGATCACCGCCTACTGTATTTCTTTTTTTAATCTTGGTAAAAACAGAGTTGTTTAATTATGCACCAAAATATTCTTCAGGGAAGTGAGAATGGTTCATTCTCACAGGGACTCACGATGATTGTCACAGGGAAGTGAGAATGGTGAATAGACCGCGGTGCAAGAGAATCCCTTATTAGGCCCACATACTGTAGCATACCTAATCAGGTTTAGTTCTTGTGTACTGTAGTGATTACTTAATGTAGTTTTAAGTTTTCCCATTCGCTATTAGGCTCATGACTGGCACACGTGTTCAATCAGGAGTAGAAGTCTAACCCATTCCTCTCGCTCTCGTCAGACGACAGGTTGTGGTGCTGTTGAGAGTCATGATTGAATATGGCACTGCTCTGTTTTGGTGTCATGATAAATTTAGGAGATGCTGTGCTGCTCAGATGGCATGCTTTGCTAGGATTATGCTGTGGCTTCCAGGCCAGAGACAGTCGTGAGTCAAGAGGGCTCGACAAGACATCGCCTTTGCTCATCACAATGTCCTGCAAATGCTGGTTTTCTCTTGCGGCAGCTTCCCACACCACCTCCAGTTCATTCTCCACCTCCCTGTCAGTGCGAGAAAGAAACAAAGACAGAAACATAAAGAGATGTAAACACACACACAAATACATCCTCCGGAGGCAGAGACCAGTTGTGACTTTTATTTAGCTTTATAATCACAGGAAGTTAAACCTTAACTGACTAGGGTGAATAACACTTACACCAGACACCCAATTACTTTACTATAAAGACAGAAGATAGCAAATACATACATGTACATAATAACATACAGCAAATCCTAAGCCATGGGCTTAAATGTGTAAGGAGAAGTGATGATGCAAAGAGACCAAAGGCAGGTAAAAGAGGAGGAGGAAGCCACGGCTGGCTTGCAATACCCATTATTATCTGTAAATGAGGCAAGGCATGGACGTCATCGGAGAAAGACAAAGATGGAGAGTGTGAAAGAAATCTTCCAACTACTAACTACTACACCACAATGACCATATACTCCAGACTTATACACACTCATCAGTGATGATCCAATCCCGCAGAAATGAGCTCCTGTAAAAAAGGTATGATTATTGTGAATGACAGCTAAACCTTTGGAAAGGAAACAGGGAAAGAAAAGAATCAAGCAAAGGAAGGAACAAAAAGGAAAAACAAAGAAAAGAAAGGAATGAAGGAGGTAAGTCCACATTCGGAAACCCGAATTTCAGAGATGAACACCATCTCTGTAAATAATACAGATCCTTACACGCTGAAAACAGGCATCAAGCTCAGCACCACGGCCAGCAGCAAAGCACTTAAAAAAGGTGCAAGGCGTCGTAATCCTGCATGGCCGGCTTCCCATTTCCATTCACGGCCTGGGAGTCAAAGCAGCATTATAAAAGGAGGCCAGAAAGCCAGTCTGGTCAGTGTGCTGTTCTGTGCTGGGAAACGACTAAGACTGTCTCTCTCTCTGTCCGCCTTTGTGTCTGAACATTAACCCCAGTATTGCGGAGGTTCCCCTTGTGCCAGTGGGGCAGCTCTGGCAATTAGTGGCATGAATGACTGGACAAGGCATCTGGGGGTGTGCTGTGCTGTCTGGCACTGGGGCACTAGTGGCGTATCATAAACATTTGTATTCATTCAGTGGGTTTGTAGTGTGAAGCCTTGAATCAGACTTGTTTGATTCTTGCACTCCATGGGTGCTCCATCAGACTGGGATCTGGAGAGTTTGGGGGCTTGGTTGCTCTTTGCCAGCTAAGCCTCATACAGGGCAGGCTGTGATGCAAGGATTGTTCGGATACCTTTCTTTAGATGTCAGTCCTGATCTTTTTTAGCAGTTTGTGCTACATTGACTTTTCTATGAGATCGGACAGGACGAGCTTTGTTCCCCACGGGCATAGATGAGCCTTGGGTGCCCATGATCTTGTTACCAGTTTACTCTTATTATTGATAATCAGTGTTATAAAATTTACCTGGCAGTGGTTTTACAGTTGCGGCTGATCAAAGTAGTATCAAAACGAAATCATAGGATAAAGACACGCATGGCCAGGAGGGCAAGAGGGAGGGAGGAGTGTTATACTCTCTCGCCATTGTCAAAATCAGAAACTCTAGCCATCTAAGTGCGTTATGCCAATCCCAAGACTTGATATGAGTTTGAAAAGGTATAATTGGATGTCTTGCCATATCTTGAAGAAGGTAAGTGTAAGCCATTACCATCCTCAGGTACTAGCTGATGTTTGAAAGGTGAGAGTTAAGAACAAATTGGGAAGATATTTAGACTGAAGATTTATACAGTACTGTAATGTACAGTGACTCTAGGAAAGAGTTCACAGTGAAATGGGAGATCAGATTATTCCTGCTCTCATGAAGACCAACAAAGTGTCTATAAAGTTTGAAGATGAGGTTGTTGGAAATGGAGAAGATTATTAAAACATCAGCAAAGGTTTGAACTTTGAACCTTCCCAGGAGCACTGTGAAATCTCTATCTATCTATCCATCTATCTATCTGTCTATATCTATCTATATTATAACAAAATGGTAATGATATAGCACAACCCATGTGGGGGTGTGTTTTTGAAAAGAAACATTTATAAGCTTAAAATCTGTCATTTAAGATTTTCGTGTTATGTTTTGATTATTCATTGCATATCTCTATAAATATCTCAAGAAAATGTAATAGATCTTCACAGCTGAGCTTATTTACTGTTGTATGAAAAATGGCTGATTTTTTCTGTAGTGTCAGAATTTTTTTCCCCACACGACTAAACAGGTACAGTAAGTCTCTGACACAGACAAAACATTCTTAAGTTTTTTTTTTTTCTATGTTGGAATTTTTGCTAAAATGTCATGCCACACCATATAGACTGGAGCCTGCTATAGTACTTGGTCCTTGGTCCTGTTGTCCAGATGGTAAAGATCACATAAAAAAAATAAAAAGTGCTATTTACCATCTGCACAATGTGCAGTGCTGCTTCCAGTAGTGACTTGCTGCTGTTTTGGGTCATCATGCAAACTATGCAGACTTCCCCTGGGACTCCTACTGAATGTTCTCTTAGTGAGGTGCATATGTCACTGTCAAAAGGTTATGGATTAAAGATGAAATGCAAGTTCAGTTAATTGCACTGGTTATTTTTAAATGAAGACTCGTATGTCAATTAAATTGGTCTGAAGGCCATCAATGGCATCATTTCTCTGATGTACTGTATGTGCTGTGTATACAGGGTTGTCAGTTCCCCGAGGTCCTAAATGGCCTCTGAAGAATTAATGCAACAGACAAACTGGAATCACTGCACTTGCATGTGATCATAAATGAGCATTTTAGCACATAGTCTTTTACAGATGTCTATTATTGCTCCTGTTGCTTTTAGCACAGATAACTAATATTGATTGCATATATACACTATTAATTACATAATAATTAAATAATTGATTATTATAAATAATAAATGACTGATCTATTAATCATTCAATAAAGTGCGCCCCTTATCCTTCCATCATTTCATCAGTCCATGGAAGGATTTTGAAACGCTTTGGGTACGGCTTAGTGGTTAGCACGGTCACCTTGAACCTCCAGGGTCCGGGTTCGATTCCCACCTCGGGTCTGTGTGTGCATGGTGGGTTTCCTCCAGGTGCTCCCGGTTCCTCCTATTGTCCTTGTTTCAGGCTTCAATCCCCCCCCCCCTCCCCCACGACCCTATATACAGGATGAAGCGGTATAGACGATGAGTGAGTGATGAGGTTTCGGGTTCCTCTTCTGCCACTGGGGCAGAAGCATGGCTCAAGGGGTGTGCTGTGGTGTCTGGCATCAGATCCTTTGGGTGCTCTTTGGATTGGACTTGTTTATTTGTTATTACTTAATTACATAATTTTATATGCGTTATTTTTTTTTATAGATTTGAAATCTCCAGTATTGTTGGTCACGGGTTTAAAATCTTACCCAGGGTTGAGACTAGCACTGCATTGGGTGGGATTCAAACCCGGGCCTTCTGAATGGCTGGCGAGAAACCTACCACTAAGTCACTAATGCCCCCAATATTGTTCTCGAATGAAGAAATTAATTCACAAAACAGAAAAACATTGAATTAGAAGATGTGTCAAAACTTTTGCCTGGAACTGTATATCCGATACGCGGTCATGTGACTTGAACGAGAACGGGCAAATTGGCATGCATGTTACTTTTTTGATGTCATCAGTCAGCGCTGGCAGCACTGAGATTTCATAGCTGTCAAAGCTAAACAGCTAATACAAGCCGGCGGTTCTTCCTTCTTCAAGACCTCAACAACTACAGTTGACAAACTGAGTCCCATCGTCCAGAGCAACATCCCAATCATATTTTTGCTAAAATCGCATCCATTGTTTGAGCAAAGTCTCATCACTGTGTGCATGTGTGCTGTTTCAGAGTACAGGCGAAAGTCAGATTAAAGAGCGAGATAGAGGCAGATAAGAGAATGTGAACCATCACAACATGTAAATCAGAATTTTTATAACAATGTGCATTACAATACAGTCAATGTCAGTCAAACGAGCTGAGGAACATGGGAAAGTAGCAGGCACTATCTTACAGATTAAATACACAGTGTAAAAGTATAGCAGCTGGAACCAAGATATCCAACAGTACAACATATGTCCAGTAGTAATATGTCTGTACTGTACAAAGAAGTTTGACTGTTTGCCCTTGAGATGTTTCTGCTGCACCAGAATCCAAGCTGATCTATGGCTAGAACACTCGTCCACATGCACAGAGCTTATTCATAACAGCAAAAACCACAAGAGATGTTAAATGAAGTGGAAATCAATGAATCAGTGGGAGCCATTGAACACACACACACACACACACACACACACACACACACACACACACACACACACACACACACACACACACACACACGGGAGAACTCATGTAAAGGTTACATCATACCTACATGTTACATCTGCGATATTGCAATTTTAAGATTCAGAGCAGCACTTATACTACCTGTATAGCACCAAAGACTGATCTTTATTCAAATATTTTCCTGCACACTTCATATTCAATAAACTGCCCAAAAAAGATCATCATCAAGAGAAAATCAGATGTAACTCAAGATGTAACTCAATACTGTAGACATAAATAATGCAGTTTTAAGCAGATCTGAAAGCAGACATCAGAGATACTACACAAGCAACAGATGGTGGGCTAAAAATGTATGTTGATGAATCCATAATATCAGTCAATTTCCTCCAAGATCCTTTTACAATAGCACTTTAGTAGATTTGACTGATGTTTGCTCACTTGGACATCTGCTTCATTAATTCCCATGTACCCTAATTTCTTATAGATAATTCTAAAAAAATAAATAAATAAAACTGGCCAATGCAATATATATGTGATTACAATAGGTCCTTCTCTCTAATTTGAGAAAAGTGAGGAGGCTACTGTGTAAGAGAAGAGGAGGGAGGGAGGGAGTCGTCAGCCCACTACCCCTTCTCATCTTACTTCAGATTCACACAGACTTCACACACACTTATGGGAGAAATTCGCTTTGATATACGAGTCTTTTGATATACAAGCATGCTTCAGGAATGAATTATGCTTGCAATCCAAGGTTTAACTATATATATAAAAAACTCATATATAATACTGGAATTTCCTGGTATCATTAATGTACAGTATGTCTGTAAAATTTTACTATGCATTTTATGTAATTACCAGGATAAAGGAAAGAATACTGTCTTTCTTTGTCTTTCAATATCAAACCAGAAAGAACTTCACATTACCAGCCTGAAGTGACTGAAATCTGATTATTTTTAGATTGGATTTGAGTCAGCTTCATATGTGGTCCTAGATTGGATACATATTTGACACATAGTTATGCGACTTGAATGAAAGTAGGTAGGTCGCCGTTCATGTTATTTTCGCTTGTGCGCATAAATAGAGTGCTGATGTCATCAGGCAGCACGGGCAGCGTGGGGATTTCATAGCAGTGATAAAATAAAAAAAAAAAAAAGCAAGGTAAAGCTAAAGCAAGGCGTTTGGATTTCTTCCTTCTTCTGGACCTCAACACACACATCTAACAGCTTGCCATCCTCTGGAGCAAGATCCGAGCTCTGAATTTTTGTCAAATCACTATTTGCTAAAACGCATCCCTTGTTTGAAAAAAATTAATGGGCACACAACACACACCAAGATGTGTTACCCATGTATGCTGTTTCAGAGCACAGACGTGTCCACATTAGAGTCAGATAAAAGTCAATTAAAATTATGAAGGCAAACCGTCATGACATGCAAATATGATCTGACCAGATAAAATTGGAATTGAGCAACATGGCTTGTAATGGGAACGTAGTCTAGACATGTGCCAAGATGTTCCCGGCGGCTCTGTAAGTTGTGGGATGGGTCCTACATGGATCTGACATAATTGTGCAGCACATTCCAGAGATGCTTAAATCTGAAAAAAAGTTCATTATCCTGATGAAATAAGCCATTGCCAGTATGGAATACCATTTTGGTAAGTGCTGAACAATGAATACCAGGAACAGGTCACAAGACCTACTGTTTAAGAGATGCACTGACCCAGTATTTAACAAATAAAACAATTGTACACTGGTAATGCTTGTTACAAAAGGACAAAATAAAGCATTGATGTAAGTAAAGCACACGCTCTCACATACAGTAAATGTGCCGATGTAGCTATTGAACAGTACACCAGTCTGCTGTATATGCACTGTTTGGACAGCTAGGGTCACAGAGAGCAAGATTGATCAGCTGTGCTAGGAGTATATAATTAAACTGTGTGTGTGTGTGTTGTGTTTCTGATTATACCCTTCTCTGACAGATTGTGGTATTCACAAGAGAGATTCACAGTAATTACATACTGAGCACAAATTAAAGGTTGTGTCTCATTGCGTTGTGGCAGAGATCATCATCCTCTTGTGCCCAGTCACTTGGACAAAACATTGGCTGAAGAATGTCTAATTATAGGCCACTATAGATACACTCTTATCATCGACACAGGTAGCAGGAAAAGTGCAGAGTCACACACTGCAATGTTATGATGACAGACACAGCTTCAAGGAGCCAGCACATACAATACACACATCTAGATGGGTGACAAATTGAAGGAACAACATAAAGTCTTAGTAAGGGTTCGTCTTCGTGCTTCAGTGCGTCTTGGCATAAGTTTGATACTTTTTTTTAAAGAAGTCAGCAAAAGCTACTGTATTTTGAAAGAGTTAACCCATGATTTCAGCATTACCTTGGAAAAGGTTCTTTATAATACTGGTAATATTTTTGGGTGGCGGGAATGGATTATCTGTTGGATTGTTGGATTAATGGATTATTATTTACATTATTTCTCATGGGAAAATATATATTGCAATACGACTTTTCTCATTCGCATCCAGAACAAACTTAATTTGTATGCCGAGGTTCTGTTGTAACATATATACAGTCTTATGCAAAAGTTTAGGCACCCCATGATAAATAACAGATTTTGGTGATTTTTTTTTTATTGAAAAGACTCTCCTGGAAATGGAAAAAATGCACAATATATTCAGCAAACATTGATGCATAGTTACTTCTTATGCCATAAATTGAACTTTTGCATAACTGTATTAGAATGATTTCAATCAATTGAACAAATATTGTCCATGTAAATGTAGCCAGTGATACACACGCACACACTGTACAGTGACTCCAATTGTAAAAGTACTCAGCTCAAAGATAAGCACACAATAAGTCACCCGTTTAGTGGAGTATTAAACTAACTATCCAATGATCTATTGCTTTGGATTCAAGTCTGATTTATCTGATTTATTATGTACTGTATGTAAGGGGTTTATATTCTGATGTTTAAAGAACCTTTACAGATACATGTGTATAAATGTAGCTATGGATTCTTTTTGTAAAATAGTTTATCGAGTTTAAAATTGGCAATTCCCGTAAAAGGAGAAAATATGTACTCCAGTCACACCTCATAAACACCACACTGCTCCTGTTTCACCTTGAAAAGCTTTTCATAACACACACACACACACACACCACACACACACCACACACACACACACACACACACACCGTTGTCAGACCATTTCAGGTTTTTCACATTTCAAGTTTTCCATTATAAAATTGATTCAAATCTTCTTTTTCTCCGCATTGCACTCGACAGTGAAAGTAAAACAGGTGTTTGCTGTGTTTTGTTAATTTATTAAAAAATAAAGCTGAAAATCCTATTCACATGAAGTATTCAGACCAGACCCTTTGTTATAGCACTTGCAACCTCCTGTAGCTCTGGTGCATCCTGCTCCTTTCAGTGGTCCTTGTGATGCTTATACAACTTGACTGGCGACTACCAGTGTCTAATTGAACTTCCTGGACATAAATAGGAAAGACACACACCTCTAAATTGTGTTTTTCAAAGTAAAAACAAAGCCATGAGGTCGAGAGTATTATCTGTAGACCAGCGAGACATCATTGTGTCAAGACACAGATCTGGAAAGGGATACATGAAACCTCCATCAAGGACATGATAACCTCCATCATTCTCAAATGCAGAGATCTGGAACAACCTACAGAGTTCCCAGATCTGGCTGTTCATCCAAACTGAGGACCATAGTCAGAAGGTAACCAAGAACAGAATTAGATCCAGAGTTCCCTTGTGGAGAAGGGAGAGCTTTACGGAAGGACAACCATCACTGCATCACTCCACTAAGCAGTCGTCTATGGTAGGGCAGCCAGCCTACTAAAAGGCACAGGACTTCCTGCTGTGAGTTTGCCCAAAAAAACATGAGAAACTAAATCCTCTGGTCTAATGACACAAAGATTAAACTATTTGGAATTAGGAAATCAGGCACTGCATGTCACTATTAAAAGCATCCCTACAGTCAAACATGGTGGTGGCAGCATCACACTCTGGGGATGCTTCTTTGTAACTGGGACTGGGAGCCGAGTATAGCCAGTATAGAGGGATGGAAATATGGATGCAGAAAAATAAAGAGCTTTCCTGAGTGACAACCTTGTCCAGAGTGCACATTATTTCAGGCAAACCAGAGCACCCAAAGGATCCACCGCCCTGGTGCCAGACACAACGGGGGCCATGAAGAGGAACCCACACTACTGTATATTGAGCTTAATGTTTTGGGTTTTAATGTTGTGACTTATTGATGTGTATAGTATATTATACACACTAACCACATTTTATTGGTTTAAAACTTCTTCGGAATGCTATTTCCTGATATGTTCAAAATTCAGAAGATATTTATTTTCGAACTCTTCCCATTTAGAGACGAGTGTCGTACCTTCGTTCTTCTATTTGTAGAAAGCACACCTGTTTTATTTATCTTTCAGGATCTCCACCAAAATACAAAAGAAACGCAGACACATAATCCACCTATGCACTGCTGGAGAAATGATTGATTTTGCACATGCCAAACACTGCCGTTGCTTTTTAGCTCTTAACTCACAAACAAGGTCCAATTTGAAGCTAGTGAAATCTGTAGTGTGTGTGTGTGTGTGCGCATGGTGTTGTGTAAGTGCAAGTGTATTAGTGCAGACATAAGTGTGTGCATGTGTATGTGTCCTCATTTGGCATTTCTATCCTATCCAGATTGTGTGCCTGTCTGGTGGGCAATGGTGTGTTCATTATTTACCCCAGTGACCCAGAAAACTGTGCTTTATGGACTATTTACAGCGCTATGGCACATTTAGGACTGTGGTTATTAAATAGAGATGGTCATCATGAACATTTTTGGGAACATTTGGACTGGTCAATGTAGCAGGGGTTCCTAATAGGAACATGCACATCTTGTCTAATTAACATCTAGCTAGTCAGATATTACTCCACTTTGTGAATGCATCCTATTGTATTAGCAAACTGACAGATTGGGCACAGGGCTTATTACAGTGTGTGGTATCTAGTGGACATCTTAGTAGACTTGGATATAAGGTTCTCATAAAATCTCTGAATTTTGGATAGATTTTCTGGTATGATTAATATACATTGCCTGGCCAACATCACACACACTAAGATTTCATTCACTCGAGTTGTGGTGGCTCAATCGGTTAATGCTGTGGGTTACTGATCGGAAGGTAAGCCAAGGCTCTTAACCCTGTCTGCGAAAAAGTTCTTATAATAATAATTATTCAAATTTAGCGTTGATTACAGAACACAATCTGATGTCCAGTTTATGTGTGAAATTGCTTCCTCATGCTCCCAGTATCACTCTTTCACAATTTGAGTCCTGGAATATGCCCGTGCCATCAGGAACGAAAATTTCATATAGACGTGATACCCTGGTCATTCAGTACATTCAGGTCGTCAGCTGACTTCATTTTATTGCCTCATAACGTTGCTGAGCCTAGACCTGAGCGACTGAATTAACCCCAGATCATAACACTGTCTCCAGAGGCTTGTACGGTGGGCACTATGAATTACACTTCTCTCATCACTTTATGTGCTTCCCTTCTTACTCTGGTGCACTCATCGCTCTGGAACAGGATTAATCTGAACGATTCAAACCACATGTCAAAGCACAAGCATTATGCTACCTAGCAAATCGAAGTCTCTTCTTTTTCATGGAGTTTCCATAACAAGTGGTTTCTTATGGCCACACAGCTGTTTAGTCCCAATCCTGAGAGTTCTCATCTAATTTGCTTGTGTATGGAAATGCTCTTACTTTCACTATTAAACATGGCTCTGGTTTGTACTGTTGATTTCTTTTACAATGCGACTTCACCAAGTGTTTAATTTTTCTCGATTCATGATTTTTTAAGTTAACGTTTCATCACTATCCCTCCAGGTATCGATAATGTGTTGATGGGTTCTTAACCCAGTTCCAGCAATTTGAACATCTCCTTAGTTGTTATCTTTGTTTGATGCAGCCCCAAAATTGGACCCTTCTGAAATGGCAACTTCTTTTTATTTGGCCAGGCAAAAGTGTGCATGTGGCCCTCTGGTGTGATATAATTGACCAATTTCAGCACTGCCTATACAGTGGGAACACCTTGCAATCCAGCAGTGTCAACACTGCTATCAAAAAAATCCTAAAAGTATGAAAAACTAGAATGTATTTTGGTGAAGCACGTGGCTTAGTGGTTAGCATTGTCGCCTAGCACTTCCAGGGTTGAGGGTTCGATTCCCACTTACTGCATGGTGTTTGCATGTATTCCCCATGCTTGGTGGGTTTCTTCCGAAAACTCCGGGTTTCCTCCCACAATCCAAAGACATACAGTTTAGGCTAATTGGCGTCCCGAAGAGTGTGTGTGTGTCCTGCAATGGATTGGCACCCTGTCCAGGGTATACCCCACCTCGTATACAGGATTAAGCAGTATAGACGATAAGATGGCGCATATGCTAGCAAAAAAAGCATAAACCGAACACGTTAGTTTTGAGGTGTATCACCTCGACAAAAACTGTAAATCTCACAACTAAATTATACATTATGGCTGCTTTTGGGATCTGTACTAATATAGACATGTGTGATTGCAAATAAAATAAAAACAAATCAATCAATACAATCAAGACATGTATAAAGGAATAAAATGATAATGGAAAAAAAAAACAATTAGGAGAGACAGATAGACAGACAGAGATAAACCCTAGAGAGAAATCCAGGAACAACCTGCAGATGTGCCACTTTCTCCTCCTTCCTACCCCCACCCCTCTCCATGTCCCTGTTTCTTAGCCGGTCTGTTATTTGCTCCACTGTGACTGCTGCTCCTCTGCGTCCCCTCTCTCATCTCATGCTTGCGGCATCGAACCACTCAGAGTGAGAGAGAGAGAGAGAGAGAGAGAGAGAGAGAGAGAGAGAGAGAGAGAGAGAGAGAGGGAGTGATACACACACACACACACACACACACACACACACACACACACATGCCCAGTCACCTCTTTTGCTGCAGAGCTCCGCTGAGTTGTTCTTGTCGGTCGCGGAGCTGAGCCTGCAGGTGTTGGATCTCCCGCTGGAAACTTGCTGCTTTGCCTGCAAAGTCCTTCTCCTGTTCGTGCAAACGTTGACCCAGCGCACACACACTCGCAGACGCCTGCTGCTTGAACACCTGACACACACACACAGGCAAGTAATGAGGAGCTGCGGATAGAAAGGCGCGCAGATGAGGCGATGGGAGGGAATGCAACAGTGATGTGAACATCAGTGGAGTATTTTTCTAAACACACATCGAAGCAAAAACACACACACACACACCACCTTCAGTGGAGACACACAGGACTAACATCAGGATTAAGGTAACGTTAAATTTTTATGTGTGTGTGTGTGTGTGTGTGTGTGTGTGTGTGTGTGTATGTGTGTGTATGTCAGGTAGGCTGGATGATGCAGGTTTGTCATTCAGATGAATCATGTGACAGTTTAAACCTTTGCTTGGAGGACAGGAAGACGACAAGAGGAGGAAAGGTGGAAGGAAAAAAAAAGAAGAACGGAAAAGAGAAGAAAGGATCCTTTTAACAGGAGGAAAGTGAGCATGAAAGACAGAAAGCAAAGAGGAGAAGGAACATGGGAGCAGGGGAAAGGAATGAAATATGTGGAGAGAATTGAGTGAGAAGGAGGAATAAGAGTAAATTAAAATTTAATTATGATGCAGGAAGGAAAAAAATTGAAGGACAAGGTGAGCATGAAGGAAGGTATGAAAAGGAAGAGAGGGCGAGACAAAAAAAAAGAGAAGAAAGTAAGGAAAGGAAAGTGAAAGAGAGAGAGAGAGATGGAGAAGAAGCTGGTAGACATGTAGAGTAGATAAGAAGAAGTGAAATGAGTAAAAAAAAGAGTAGAGGAGATGAGGGCAAACTGGAGGAGAAGAGGATTTGAGAAGGATGAGAGGAGAAAAGTGAAAAGAGTTATAGATGAGAAAACATGAAGAGCGGGAGAGAGGGAGAAGAGAGAGTGAGAGAGGTGCGGAAAAGAAGATGAATTGGATTTATTCAACCGGACAAATAGAAACAAATTGAAAAGGAACTGCAGAAAAACACATACACACTATTGCTGTTCTCTTTAAACATATACACACACACACACACACACAAATCTGCTGTGTCCATGTAATTCTGTGACACCACAAACGTGATCATACACAATGTTTATCAGATAAACACACACACACACACACACACACACACACAGCGTGAGAGAAAGAGGTGGGAGAGATTCTATACTGTTACTTAAGCAAAACCAAATAGACACACTCACACACTTCACATACACACATTCACACACCTCATATATACACTCGCACCTTACATACACACACTCGCACACCTCACATACACACACTTTATCCTTGCATACACACACTCACACACCTCACATACACTCTCGCACCTCGCATACACCCACTCGCACCTCACATACACACACTCACATAAACACTCACACCCCTCATATACACACTTTCACACCTCATATACACACTCTCGCACACCTCATATAGACACACTCACACACCTCATATACACACTCACACCTTACATACACAACCTCACATACACACTCGCATCTCAGATACACTTTCACACACCGCACATAAACACACTCGCACCTTACAAACACACTCTTGCACCTCACATACAAACACTCGCACCCCACATATACACACTCGGACCCCACATACACACACTCGCACCTTACATGCACACACTCTTGCACCTCACATACACACTCGCACCTCAGATACACTTTCACACACCGCACATAAACAAACACACTCGCACCTTACAAACACACTCTTGCACCTCACATACACACACTCGCACCCCACATACACACACTCGGACCCCACATACACACACTCGGACCCCACATACACACACTCGGACCCCACATACACACACTCGCACCTTACATGCACACACTCGCACCTTACATGCACACACTCGCACCTTACATGCACACACTCGAACCTTACATACTCTCGCACTTCTCAGATACACACACTCACGCCTTTCATACACACACTCGCACCTTACGTACACACACCTCACATACACACTCACACCTGACATATACACTCTTGCATCTGACATACACACTCTCGCACGTCACATACACACACTGGCAACCCTCTCGCACTTCACACACACACACACGCGCATACACACACACGCACGCGCACACACACACGCACGTGCACACACGCGCACGCACACGCGCGCACGCACGCACGCTCGCACCTTACATACACAGGCTCGCAAACCTCACATACACAGTCACAGAATCTAGGTTTATATACACACTCACTCATTTCATACACACTCACAGAGCCCATACATACACTCAAAGTGATAAGTGGAGGGCTTACTCGATAGGTATTAGTGAAGAAGCATTGCAGGATTTGTGTCATTTGGGATCACTGGGTCGTTCTCTAGTCTATAAATGTCCAGGTTAGGGGAGTCTGTGTGCACTATAGACTTAGATTTCTGTTCTTGGTTGACAGGAGTGGAACTTGATGTGGTTTTTCTAACGCTGTAGGACATCAACCTCAAGGTTTGACATTTTGTTGCGTGTTCTGAGATGCTTTTCTCTTCATCATGGTTATGCAAACAATCAGCAGTAAAAAACACAGTTGTCATTAATGCTACATCTGTCTCTGTTAATGTTCTAATGATCGGAATAAATTATTATTCAAATTCTTAAATAATACAAAGCACAAGGTTGTGCTTTATTAGATGCTGCAATGAAACTGACATTAGATACTGTAAGTAAAAGTCAGCTGAGCAAGAACGAACAGTGATTAATACAGCTGCAAAACAGACAAAACAAATGTAAATTCCTCATGTAATAAATGTAATAAATTCCTATTACATTCCAAATGTAATACTCTTCACATATTCAGTCACTAAACAGAACATTTCTTGCATCCCTCAACAGACTTGTCAACCAAGTAATAACCACTGTACTGTACAGTACGTCTACATGTGCATGTGCATTAGTGCTTAGCACGGTCACCTTGCACCTCCATTGTCTGGGTTTGATTCCTCCCTCTGGGTCCGTGGGCATGAGGTTTGCATGTTCGCGCCACGCTTGGTGGATTTCCTCCAGGTAATACGGTTTCCTCCCACAGTCCAAACACAGGCAGATTAGGCTAACTGGCGTTTCAAAATTGCCCATAGTGTTTGAATGCACATGTGAGGAGGTCCTACCACAGTCAAGAATATTCAGTGAGTGAAATGCCTGATCCTTGAAATTTCGGCAGGCACACACAATCATCCACAAACATCACTTGCACATTACAGGAACTCGGCTGGGAGTTACTGCCACGTCCCCTGTACATGACCACATGTACAGGAGTTCCTGGGAGGCCGGCGTTTCAGACATGAGGCAGGAAGTCCGATCATGGCTCCCAAATCTGACAGACTGAGAAAACGTTCTACCTTACCATATCCAAGCACTATTGGAACACTGGGATAAGTGCAGGCGATAATATAAAGAAATTAAGGTCATTTTTATTTCGTGTTCTGCGCAATTAAAAGTCCCAGTTTGACTTGAACACCCCTTGTACAATATAAATATGTGAAATGACTGCAAGGGACGTTTAAATCTGTGTTTCTGACCTGTCGTGCTTTTAAATCTAATTTCCATTGGAAACATATCAATGTCCCAGGCGCTGTGCTGAGAGATACACATGTGCAGTGCTCGGAGTACAAGAAGTTGATAAAGCAGTTGAAGGATAGCTGAAAAGTCGACTCTGTAGAGTTTTGTCAACAAACGAAGAGATTTATTTGCCACTCTGCAGCTATAAAAGGCCAGTCCTCAGTGCTCTTTTTACTTGCACCTTTGAGTCAGTACGAACCCATTAGCTGGTGTAGGGTCACTACAAACCTGTCTGGAAGTTCATTCGACTTGTACTGTACAAGCTTACGCTGTTTCTCACTGTAAAGGCAGCCACTGTACTGTACAACACACAGGAAGGTCTTGCGTAAAAAGAAAGACAAACAGGAATGATCCTAATCACTTTTCACTTGAACTTTCAAATTTTTTTAAACTGTAGTGTAACCACAGGAATACTCTAGTCATGTCCTCATTTAATTCAATTATGTATTATTGTATATCTGGATACGATGCCTAAAATACTTGTTTATTCCATAACACTTAAATCACATGTTCCAGATATTTTAAAATACAAATCCAGACACTCACTACATTGTATCTGACACTTATTCAATGCTATAGGATTTTTCACAGCCAATGAAAATCTTTCACACATACAGTACTGGTACTGCATTTAAGAGGTTTCAGCCGTGCAGGTACTCTACAGTAGATTATTATCATGTTAGCTGGACACATTCTTTATTTTAGGACAACATGAAAAAAAAAATGGATTAACAGGAAAATGATAGAACTGTGAAAACATACTGTAGACTGAATTGCCTTCTTTTGATTTGATCATGGGGATAAAAAAACAAAACAAAAAAAGAAAAAAGAAAAACCCACAAATGCAAATCTAATTGTTTAGAAGTTAGAACATGCATATTGATATATCTGCGAATTATCAGTGTTGTATTAAACTTTAGGTAGTCTAACTAATAGGAAAAAAATCTATTTGTTGCTACTTTTGTGTAGATATTCATGTAAATTTTAATTGTAAGTTGAACTACTTTTATTATTATTATTATTATTATTATTATTATTATTAGTAGTAGTAGTAGTAGTAGTAGTAGTAGTTTATAATTAAAAATACACCTCTTTCAGGCAGGGAGCCATGCGTTTTTTGCTCAAAACCTTTTCTGATGACTACTTAAAAAAGACTACTTGCATTTTCATTATACTGTATACTTTACATATACAGTAGAAAATAAAAGGCAGCCCTCATTGATGCAGTTATCTTATTGTAATTATGGTTGGTATATTCTTTCAGGATTGTTTTTATTTTAAGTTAAGAGTTAAGCCTTTATTTGTCATATTCATTACTGCACAGTGAAATCCTTTCTTCGTGTATCCCAGCATTGCTGAGGTCAGAGCACAGGGTCGGCCATGATACTGTGCCCCTGGAGCAGATAGGGTTCAGGGCCCTGCTCAAGGGCCCAACAATGGCAACCCAGTGGAGCTAGGGCTTGAACCGCTGACCTTCTGATCCAGTGACTTAGTGCCTTAACCCACTGAGCGACCACTGCCCTTTTAGCTATTTGTAATAATAATAATCTAATATATGAAATAATCATTTTGCAAATCCTGCTTTTCTTTTAAAATATAAACCATTATTTATTTATTTTTTGATAATACATTTAAAATAGAGATGAATCCATTCAGTGATCAGAAATGGCTGGTTTTCAGCTTGATCTGCCAGACAGCCTCGGATATAACCGATTCTGTACAGAGCAAACAAGCTCCTGAGTGGGAAACACATTTTTACAGGGTTACATTATTCAAATTCGTGTGCATTAATAACCACCGATCTGTCTTTTTCTCCAAACCCTGCAAGTGAATTAGTCTCAAAACTCAGTACCGTACAAGCATACACCTGTCTCAAAACACCCTGAGCACAAATCAGTCTCGAAAGCACTAGCGACAGCTCGACACACACAGGCACATTGTCAAGATAAGTTTTGAGACTTTGAGGCAAAGCCTTTTTATAATCCTACAAGTGGTACGCTCTAAACTAGTGACACATTCTCATCCCGTATGAATTATTTGTTTAGAAATAATAATTATGTGGGAAGACACAACAGATTCATTCAGTAAAATTGCAGCTTTTTGTTTCAATTCATTTGAAGTTAAATGTTAAACCCTTGAATTTGAAGGTATTTTGCTGTGTTTAAACTCTGCGCTTGGTTTCTCAGAGAGAAAACTAACTATAAGAAATGGGCTATATTTAATTACTCGTGTTCGGTTCAGCTGGAAAGCTGCTGAATAAATCTTTGAATAAAATAAGGAATAAATCTTTGTGTTAGGACTCAACTTATTAAAAAGGTTCAAGACCTTAAAATTACAACAAAATCAGAAAAATGTAATATCAAATCAGGATATTTATAAAATCGTGATACAGAATCACAATATAAATTAAATCGGTACCTACGTAGGTATCGTGATAATATCATATCGAGTGGTCCTTGGTGCATCCTTACTAACTAATTACACAAACAAAGCTAAAAAGATCTAGAATTTTATAAGTTATGAAACTTATAAAACTTCATAAGCTATTATAATTAAATACACACACAATGGCCCTATATTTAGATAAAGCTTTTATATAGAGTTCTGTCAGTATGTTCGGACGGACAGGCAAAAAAGGTTGACAAACTTGACACAGTCAGTCATCCAAAGCAATCATTTCTGACAGCAGCTGCCATACAGGGACAAATCACTGCTAGCTCTCTCTCTCTCTCTCTCTCTCTCTCACACACACACACACACACATACACATACACATACACATACACATACACATACACATACACATACACACACACACACACACACACACACACACACACACACACACACACACACGCACAAAAATCAGCATTCATGTGTAAGCACTTTATTTAATATTAAAAATAACTGGAAGCTGATTTTCCCCTTGCCGCCATGGTGACCTATTGACATTTCTGTGGGAAAAAATTCAAAATCAACTCGATCTTGGATGAGCGTTAATAAGTCGATCTATACGAGCTGTATATAATCAAGAGATGTTTATGAGATTTTCAATGCTGACTGCAGTGTCCTCTATATAACATGACCCAAGTCTCCTGAGTAAAGCTTGCTGCACGTACACACACACACACACACACACACACACACACACACACACACACACACACACACACACACACACACACACACACACACACACACACACACACACACACACACACCATCTTTCATTTATGAGGATTCCAAACAGAATGCAGATCTGTACTAGTTCGTGCTACAACATGAACTTCAGGTGCAGAAGGTGGCACTTAAACATGAGGAGTGATTATCTTCATCGCATTTCCACCACATCACGCCTGCAGAACTGAGCAACACCTGCACAAGCCCAGCTCACATTCACAACTCAGTTAACAACCTTAGGTCTGAATGTCTATTTCTAATAAACAGCATTATACAAGTTATAGTTCTGACCGAGTAATCTGATTGGATGATGGGCATTCCAAGTGGTGATAATAGACCGTAACAACAGCAGGATGTTTATCTACTGTATATGTATCATTCCACACCACAGGTGTTCTAACAATCATTATTTCCACTCAATGGCAGTCGTAGCAGGGGTGAAAGTAGTTCGGTGCAGGCCGCAGTACTGGGAAGAGAGCAGCTGCCTGACAAAACCCACATTCAAAACCAGTCACAGAAGCACTTTCAGCTAGAAAACATCACTTAAGCAATACTTTGTCTCCTTTGTAATTGCTTCTGACTTGCCTCTGAGCTACACTTGAATTACACTTGGCTAAATCCCAAATCCTTATCTAACCCCTGATCAAGGGCACTACTTGCTGTGTGGAACAAAGGATTGTACACCATACTGTATATAGTGCTCTAATTTTCCATTTTAAGCTATTTGGAATTCAACACCAGAACCCAGAAATAAGCTGATATTCTGAAGCAGAATAAGTGAAAATATAAACTTTAATCTTGTAAGTTTCATAAGACTGTCCAATATCTTCACCTGGTTACATAATACCAGTAAGAATTAAAAAACTACTTTTACCCCAGATAGTTATACTAACTGTTGGTTGTTGACTCTCGCCAGCTCCTCCAGTCATGTTTAATTAGTTACATAAACAGTTAAACAAACGAACAAATCGTAATAAATGGTGTTTGTGGAATATTTGTACAAAAGCATCACGCTCAAGGTCCTGCTGTTGTTCTGAATATCAGTGCCACATCACAGCCGTGCTGATATTTGGCACAACAGTGCTCCGTCTTGTGTGATATTCCCTTTTTCCAGGTGTTTAACTGTGCATGTAGTTTTACACACAGAAAAACTTACAAACTGAGGTTTGTTGAAGCCTGTGTTTGATTTGCAAAAAAAAAACACCTTTTCCTATATGCACCTATTCATCCTCCACAATGTAAACCTAAACCAAAATAATCAGTAGTGGTATAATCATAAAGTGCTCATCAAGACCTTAATGTCCTAGAGGAATCCAATTATTTCTGCTAGCAATGGACAAACTGTAGTCTTCATGTTCCTTTGGGAAATCAAAGTCGGAAAGAAAACATGGCCAACAGCACTTCATACATTATAGTTCACTCTAGCGGACCAATATGTGATGCATTTTGTTTTTCTTTAGCTCTATGCATCAGTGTTCGAAAGACAGCAGTTAAGTTATGAATGTTGAAAAACGGAACAGAAAAGACTGTAAAGAATGTTGTTGGTCTTTCGGCTGCTCCCGGCAAGGGGTCGCCACAGTGACAGTTTGGCATAGTTGACGCTGACGCAACCCTCTCATATTATCCGGGCTTGGGTCCGGCACCGCATCCAGTGGCTGGGGTTTGGGCACTGGCTGGGAATCAAACAGTCTTTTGGTTAAGCCGCGGACCTGCTCTGCCTTTTACGGTCGCAGAGATGATGAGTTCTTCCAGACTAAATTAATCCAAAGAAAATGATAATGTGCATTAAAATCCTTCCCTTCATCCCTGCATTGACCCGCATTAATTTTGGCTTATTGACACGTTTATGACCTTTAAAATCATATAAAATTTGAGTATTCAGAGAGAATGTATGATCACTGTATGATCACAGAAATGAATAGAGATAGATGTTCAAGTCAAACCAGGATGTGATGAAATTTCTTGTAAATGGAAACCTATAGACATGTACAGAATATTTCATGCACAGTATGGTGATGGGACTTTTAGCCACAGTAAAACATTTGAATGGTGCAAACATTTGAAAAAAGGCCATACTGTACATACGTGAATGATGATTCCAGACGAGGTGGCTCAGGGCCCACTGCAGTCGTTTCCATGTATATTAAGCAAGTTGAACACCTGATCCTTTAAAAAACAATGAATAACTAGTCGCAACTTACGGAATAGATGCATCTGTCTGTGGGAACCGTACATAATCATTCACAAACATCCTAGAACATTACAGGAACTCGGCTGGGAGTTACTGCCACATCTCCCCTACAGTCTTGACCTCACTGCAAGCTATTTCCATACATCTTTAGGCCATTAAAGGAGTTCCCGTGAGGCCAGAGTTTCAGACAGGGACGATCAAGACTCCAGTGTTCTAGTGCACTAGTGAAACGCTGGGATAAGTGCATTAGTGTAGCAGAGGATTATATAGAGAAATAAAGGGAATTTTTACTCTCATAACTGTGTTCTGTTATTCCGACTTGAACACCCCTTGTATTAGAACACATGTGAACATCTGGCAAACACACCCATATGTGGGACTCAGGATCAAAAACTTTTGAGACTAGTTTTGTAACATGCAGGATGGCAGCACAAGGCTGCACACACAGTCACAGTGACTTTCATAAGTCAGTGTGCCAAAAGACATCATCCTGTGTACATCAGGAGGTGAGCAACTGATGCTAATCTGACCAAATCTGGACAGCAAGTTAGGACAAAGAGCGACACAGTTGACGTTTGACATTATTCGGCAAGTTTGCAACAATGCAATGCGTCGTTCGAGGTGTTTTGAGTGGAACGTGCGCTTCAAGAGTGGAAGAATATCACTGGGAGACGACGAGAGATCAGGAATACATCCAATGTCCTCAAGTCCTGAAAATATCAAAACCATTCAGTAACATGTGCATGATGATGTCTAAGAACATTCCATAAAATTGCTGCCATTGGCGGTGTGTCATATGGAGCAGTCCAGGAGATCCTCAGGTGTGATTTGAAGATGCGCCGTGTTGCTGACAAGTTCGGCCCCAGGAGTCCTGCTGACCTGGAGAAGAAGGAACATCGCTTGAAGTCTGCTAAGAACTCTGTCAGCGTGCCGTGGATGACCCGTCCTTCATGTCGAGAATCATTACCGGTGACGAAACTTGAGTGTATTGGTACGACCCTGAGACAAAGCAACAATCTTCACAGTGAAAGAACCCATCACCTCCACTATCGTAAAAGGCAGGGCAGGTCCGCAGCTCAACCAAGTGCATGCTTATCGTTTTTTTTCAATAGTGCCAGGGGCCAGACTGGCAATAGTGAACTTTACTGCCAGGTTGTCTTAGGGGGGATGTACAGAGAAAGCCACCAGACATGTGGCGAGCAAATCTCAAAACTTTTTGATACCCATTCATATATTGTTCCCACATCTGGTAACACACAACTGTCTAACATTTTTCATGTTGTAGCAATAAAATGTCGATTCACTAGAACTACTGTATAAACTTTAACTGAAACCTGTTCCAGGATGACGGGGACATTCTTGCCAGACATCAGTAAACAACTTAATTGCACTAATCTTATCATCTCATCATCTGATTCCATGCTCTCTTGCATTTTCTTTCCCCTGATTGGCTGCTGAGTCTCGCCAATCTTTGTGTAGTCTGGTATCTTTTTTTGCCGACTGACGTGTGTCTTATCCATCTCGACACCCCTGACATAGGGGTGATTGCAAATTATAGTTTTAGGTTGACAGATATTTAAACAGATAATTTTCACAGCTGTGATGTCACTGGATATTATTCAACACCTTCTGAGCAGTCACTAGCGCCATCATATAATTTGTAACATTGCATAAGCCTCAAACTGTTTCACAGAACACACGGGCTATTATTGGTACATGCTTTAGCACATATAACATGCAGTGACAGACTGCTATCTGTTGAACAATATACTGTAGATGTTTACTCGAAATCCAAATTTTGTCAAGGATGATGGTAGTCCTGAAGAAAGAAGAAATTCCAGTAAACAAATTCCTTTTAAACATGCAAACATATTGTAAACACTACAGGGAGCATATTGCATGCAGCAAGAATATTTCTAACCTTTCAAGAAAAACGATTCTTACTTATTATGTCGGTCTGGCCATCAGTATAAATTACACAGCTTACATACTGTAGGCAGCTTAGTTTAACCACAGGAACGACGTCTAGAGAGCAACAACCCCAAACTAGGTGTTTAAAGAGAGTTAAAGACGGTGTTCTGGGACCGACACTACCTGGTAGTAGATGATCATTTTTAACCATGTCCATTCTATACTGTATATAAACAATCATTACGGCAAATAATTAACGAGAACATAGAATGAACATAGAAACATTATGAATTTCTTTTTTGAGGAAAGTCAGTCTCTTAACGAGAAGGGTTACATAAAAAAACAAACAAACAATAAACTACTACTACTACTACTACTACTACACACACACACACACACACACACACACACACACACACACACACACACACACACACACACACAGTTTCAAGTAAACAAAGCAATTATGCCTTGATATTCCCTACAACATCGCTGAAAATGCAAATGAAAAGGCACTACCATATTTTTTTATTTATTCCTCAAATTCAATGTTATTTTAATATTATTATAGATATCATTAAATACCAATTACCGACATACTATAAGTGCAGGCCTTACTCCATGTGTGTTTGTGAACTAAAATACAGAGCATTTTAATGTTACTCTGCTTTTTGAATTTTTTACTCTACACTTTTGGTGAACTTGGATGTTGCCCATCCGCCCCAAGGTTTGGCATTAGATAATTCAGTTTACATGACGGAATTGTTATTACACCGACCAGCCATACCATTATGACCACCAGAATAATATTGAGGATATCCCGCTTTTGCCACCAAAACAGTAATGCACCATGCGTCCTGACACCTTTTAATCAGAACCTTTTCAGCAGTTTGATCTACAGTACAGACTACATGGGCAAGCCGAGCACCTCCCCAGACAGCCCATAGCTGCTGCTAGCTCAGCGTGTGTCTGTGCAGTTACAGTATGTCTGTGATAGGAGTGGAGAGAGTGGAGTGTCTAGAGGACTTTACGCTTGGGCTGATGATACCCAGGGTCAGACTGACCCGCCCATGGCGTGTCTGTGAGTCTGAACTCTAGCACATTCCCTGCTGTGTGCACAATGCTGAATACATTGCTTGCTGAAATATTTACGGTACCGCGCTTTACCTTACATCATTCCTTTGTACTGTATGAGGACGCTACAACGCTTGTAATGTCAGACCGAGATTCTGTTTTGGGTTATGGCTAAACCTGCCACACACAATTGCGGTTTAGTTTCAGTCTCAGCGGAAGTAAAACTGCAGTTATTCCACCCGTTATACATACAGCTATAACTATAAATTGTCTCTATTTGACATCCTCAATTGACAATTTTGGCAATTTTTCTTTGACCTCTCTCATCAAGAAGCGATTTCCTCCTGCCGAAATTATGCTTACTGAATGTTTTTTAAACATCCTTCTATGAAAAACTCCAGACACCATTCTAATTCGTCATGGGCAATCAGCCTTTTCCACAACACTCACGCCTGCATATCTGTCTCCAACAACTATGCAATGCTCAAAGTCACTGAGATCAAAATTTGAAGCTCTTAACCTGTACGGTATCTGCATGATTTTAGGCATTTCTCTGCTGCCACATGACTGGCTGAACTACTCTACTGAAATAAATAAATAAAGTCAATAATGCTTGTTAGAGTCAGTAAAAAAAAAAAAATTCATCTCAATTAGAGCTTTCGGGTACGTCTAGACAGATGTTTAGACAGGCAGAGATCTACTGCCTCTGTCACTTTCCGCCAAGTGGGATATGCAGCAGCAATATTTAATCGAGTAAAAAAGACAGGATAATAACACTGGAATGAATTGAGGATGAATTATTGCATAATTTACGTATATTGATCTTTATACAGTATAATAAAAAGAACAGATATACGAGTCTGCGAGGGTAGACACCATACATTTTTGACCAATTACTATAAATCATTCTAAAAATCTTCATTTAGCTCCATGACACTTTAAATGTCAAAAAGCTCTTTTTAATAAGAGATTAATAAATGGTATGTTCAGTTGAATAAACTGGGTTTAATATGGCATGTACTGCTCATTTTAATAACTAATCCAGGTTGGCACTTTCTGCCTCACAGACTAAAAAACACACATTGATCGTAATGGCATAGGAGATAAATAA
>JAAGKR010004241.1:43464-63912 GCA_011419295.1 Clarias macrocephalus | reverse complement strand
GGTAAGTAATGCAGTAGACATATACTTCTTACGAGTGATCTCGGAGATTCGGTCCACTTTCGTTAAAACGAGCCCGGACACTGAGTGCAGCGTGGTGTGTGCTTTTATGGGTGTGTGTTGATTAACTTCAGGTGACGATGATTAGTACTCCGGTGATTGGGTTTGGCTGGTGGTGTTGGAGCCTGGCCTGACTGTGACACATTCAAGGTTCTTCAGTTGTAAACCTCTTTTAAGAATTAAGGACGTTAATTGGTCAAGGAGCATTTTAAGAACCTTGATTCTATGCATTTAAATTAAATAGTGTGATAATTTGGAGTTGCAGTACTGCTGCTGACCTTTCTTAATTTCTCTATAATGGTTCCTTGGATAATAATGAAGGATTTTTAGCTTTACGCTTAGAACATGTCAGGAGTATAAACTGTAGAAATGTTGCCTATAAGTGTATTAGATAATTAATGCTTCCCAGCTTTTTAAAACAGTTCTACATGGATTAGAATATGTTTCTGATAACAAATCTATTTAATGAATGCTTCCACAAAGAAGGGTGTAAGCTGTGTTATGTCAAAAATAACTTTAAGTATAGCCCTGTTATGGAAATAATCATCTCTGGTACTGTTAAAGAACCCCTTTTCTAAAGCCGTGTGTATAAACTGAGTGAGCGTGCGGCACAAACTCGTAATCATCTCCCTTTATTTTCTTCCTAATGTCAAGTTGAAGAGACGACGTGGATGCAGGTGTGCAGTACTCTTTAACAAACGTGCTAAAACAAGACACAAGTACAAGAACCACAGCACTGAGAACCACAGTGACTAATCACTAACTCAGAGTAACATAACACATGCTAGATAAAGACAAATTGAGAGCAATTACAAGACCCAGGTGAAAGGCACTAGTGACATGTGGCTGTGTGTGTGACGCTCAGGGGCTGATGGGAGCTAAAGGCCAACACCTCCGTACTTAACATTAAACTTCTTGATTTTTCAAGGGTTTAGTAAGTGATAATCGAAAGTTATTAATGTTACAAATTAATGAGCAATACTTTAAGTTAGGAGGCTTTTTCACATCCCTGAACTTTTTTCTGCAGCATTTTAAGAGCATTAATCAGTTACGATACTATAACCGTATTAGCTATAAAATATGTATAGTCTAACAACTGTCACAATTTACGCACTAGTTCTTCCACAGTGCCTACTACACCTCGGTAGAACTACACACTCGTGAAGAACTCCTACAACCCCTAAGATTTGACCCCAGTGTCAGACTTTTTCACTCATGTGCGGTCAGCTCCTGTTAACAGTCACCTAGATACCTGCGTTTAAAGACACCTGTCACTACAGAAGCTACAAATCTTCTGCACACTGCCGTAATAAACCTTTACATACACTATGGTCTAATATCTATTAGAGCTCAATGTTCTGGTGATTTATTTGGTGTCTGAGGGTGCTCTGTTTGATAGTTAGCATACAGAGTCTGTTTTAGCCACTGAAGCAGGTGGCTACAGTGTTTATGCCTTATTGACAATAAATAATGGAAACCCAAGTTAAACTTTGCTAATTGTATTTTATTTTGGATAATTTTCAGAAATTTCCAATAATAATAATATATTTTGAATATGCCAACATTGTTCTAACATTTTTAAAGTTTTTTTTCTCATCATTAGTTTGTTTATTGTGAAGATGCACCCGTCTCTTTCAAATAAGAGCTAATAAAATGGCAATACTACTGACTCACTCATCTCTACTGCTTTATCCTGTTTTCAGGATCACGGGGGCTTGGAGCCTATCCCAGGAGACTTAGGGCACAAGACGGGGTACATCCTGGACAGGGTGCCAAACCATCACAGGGCACACACACTCACTCACACACTTATTCAAACACTACAGGCCATTCGGAAACGCCAATTAGCCTAACCTGCTGGTCTTTGTACTGTGGAAGGAAACCGGAATACCCAGAGGAAACCCACCAATGGCAATACTAATTATTCAAAATAATAATAAGAAGAAGAAAGAAAGAAAGAAAGAATAACACTCTCCATATGAAACCTGAATAGTTTTATCGATAAAATATAAAAAAAAAAAAGAATTGCAAGACTTAAGAGATTGCAGAATTTAGATTTAAATAGCAAACTTTGCGATTAGTGTAGAATTAAGTATAAATTGTTCTACTTTATGAATTTTCTACTTTAAATATGTCAAATAAATCCAGAGTAACATGGAACTGAAAGTGATTTTCAGCTCAGTGTCATTGTTTATGGAGATGTGGTAACATGATAGGAGGATTATTTACTGACACTACGATACCACAGCTTTGTGAAAGTGATGCATCTGAGTGATAAATCACTGCCTTTTTACAGTTTATACACAGGAATGTTTTTCTTTTTTCTTTTGTGGGTTCCACCGTGAAAAAAATAGAAAAAAAAAACGCTGAACTCATTTGGTAACCCGACTCTGTTCTGTTACACGACTCTCTCAGGAGTGCAGAAGTTAGACACAATTTTGGTAAGTGTTAAACAAAAGGCGGCATTGTTGCTGGATGTATGCGGACTTCGCCAGCTCAGACCTCCCGAGCATTCCACAGTGTCACATAATACTGTCAGTTTCCTGTTGGAAGTGCCAGCGCAGAAAGAAAGAATGAGTACCCTGCCTAAAGTGGGGCCTCTTTTTTCTCCTCTCCTTTTTTCCCCTTGCATGTGCGTCTGTCTGCGGCGTTGGTGGTAACGGTCTGGACGGCACTCACGTAATAAATACACTTAGAAAAAAAATGTTTATACCATTTTATAATCCTTTTTTTTTTCTGGAATACTTTTATATAAAGCACTTTATTTCCAGCTGTGATGTGTGTTTAACTGGACAATCGCACTCATTCTCACCAGATGTTTAAGTCCTGTATACAAGCCTGTCGTAGCGTGGAACAGAAGTGCACTCACAAAAAAGTTTTATTGCCTGCTTCATGAACACAATAAGGTGCAAAGTGCTTTGTTGAACTCCTGAGCATGGTCTTTTTTTTTTTGTCAAGAAACTGTATTTTTAGAAAGAAATGAAGAGAAAGAGAGAGAGAGAGAGAGAGAGAGAGAGAGAGAGAGAGATTCAGGTTAGTGATCCAGTTATCACAATCAAATGCGTTACATCAAATGACATTTGTTGCATCGAATCATGTTGATTATGTTTTAATTAACTAATTAATTAATTAATAATTTTGAAAATAAATTTTCTAATTATTCAGTGCGATACAGTCCAACAGCAAACACAACGATAGCATACGAAGGCTAATACACTTCCTTTAAGACATGTGTAGTCACCAATAGTTCGCATCTCATGCCTCTTAGACTACAGGATGCTTTTCCACTACAAACTCTGGCACGGAGTTTCACCATCTTCCACATACACCAGCTAATAGGAGCATTTGATTGGCTAGTGTTGCTGCGATTGACAGGGAAAACCATGTCCAGTTTGCCATACCTTAGTGGTGGCATCATCAGGATTCAACCTCAGGATCTCATGGTTTTTACAAAGCTGTTCAGTCTACACACATACCTGATAATCAAATCCTGAAGCTGAAGCTTTGAGGGCGAGTTGAATTTCAGCACCTCCTCAGCCCTTTCTGCAGCAGTAGCACTTACAGAGCAATATATTTTATACTCCAACCATTGCGCCTTCACCAGAAGAGATGATTTTTTTTATTTCATTTTTCCCCCTCCTTAGACAGTCATACTCAAATAATAGCATGTATGTAATCTTAACATCTAATGACTTTTTGAGCCTGGCCTCTCTTCGGGAGAACGATTGTGTTTCCAGCTGTTGCCATGGCGCGGCCCGTTGCTGTATTTGTGTTTTATTGGGTCTCTGGCCTCGTAACATTAGTTTTGAAATTTTCCCAGCCACTTGCCAGACCACACCACCGCTTTGTAAAAGTGATGCATTTGGAACGGCCGTGCCATGTTTCGGCGGGTGCCAACTTTTAAGAGCGGCAAGTTCATTTGTATTTAGAATTCAGTGAAGTCTTGGAATTCTGTTGACGTTCACCTTGCTAATGAATATTATTTATGCTTTTCTTGACACAAATCTGTTGAAGACTAATTATCAGGGAGGAAGTGCATGCTGAAAGCTCACTTAAAGAACTTAAAGAAGTAAATAAAGCAAGATTTCGACAGACGCGATGGTGTGATGAAGCGAAGTTGCTGTTACTATCCTTTGGTTGGTTTTTACACCATATTTACACCATACAGAAAGGAACAGAGGAATAAATAAAGTAATTAGAATACCTGCTGGAAGACGTGCAGTGAGATTTAGCCTTCAGTTCATCACTAGCCAAAAGGAGTGATGCAGCAGCACGTTTTCACCTAAGTCACAATGGATTTGTCCTGTGATCTGAAGCTTGCGTGTAGATCAGAGGATGAGATCGACGCGTGCTACACACAGAGACTGATGACACTGATGACGCTGCATCTCAACAGCGATCTCCTTCCATGCTCAGGTACGATTCTCGTCCGAGTACACTGCACCATTCCCGAGACCACTTTTTGTAGCGGACCCGAGAATGGAATGATTGTGTTCTTACTGATTAAAATTAACAAGATTTTGGGGTCAAGTGTTCTCGGAAACGATCCCAGGGCTCTAATGTGAAAACGCCCCTTAGTCTCAAACTCAAACCTCTCAATCTGCAACTTTTTTTTTTTACACCAACATCGACATGTCTCACAACCCTATCTACCTGCCCGAGCCGAGTTTCTGCATTGCATTCTGAGACTTTTAATCAACGTCTGGTTCCAATATCTCATCTACTTCTACTTTTACATTTTAGAGTAACAAAAATACATTGTCACTGAAAAATAAAACACACACATGGGACAGTGTGTTATGGCTCAGTTACTGGTCAGAAGGTCGGCAGTCGAGCCCCAGCTCTGCCAGGTTGGGCCCTTGAGCGAGGCCCTTAACCCTGTCTGCTCCGAGGGGCTCTCTATAAGGGCTGACCCTGCACTCTGACCCCAACCTACGATGTAAAATAAAGAATCTCACTGTGCAGTAATGTATATGTGACGAATAAAGGCTAACTTAAAACTGTTTCAAGATAAACCGGGCCCCCATGCTTGATGAAGCTAACCTCAGGGGACCTTGGAATAGTCCTCACTAATACCCCCCCACCCCTTTATGCCACCGTGGGAGACTAGCTGTGAATCCTGAATTAGCAAGAAGAAGAGCAATGACAATCTCCTGTGACATCGTAGCAACCACAAACTTCTCACAGAGCGCTACACATGGTTTGCATTAGCACAGAAATCGCATCGCGAAAGGCACAAATATTACAGTATAACATGCTGTATTTAATTAATCTGTCTTATCATTAAATTTAAAACCTGCAAATGAAGCCTGTGTAATGTAGACGATTGTTACTTTAAATCTAGACCATTAGCGCTCAGGTGTAATGTCTGGCACGTGCCGCGTGGAGCTCCTCAGCGCAACACCAGAAACAACACTGCTGTAATTATGCACCTAGCAAAAGCAAACGGTGTGTTTCACCCGCTTCGGATTGCATTATTGTGTGTTTAACCTCCAGCCTCTGTGCCTCTTTCTCACACTCACACACACACACACACACACACACACAACCACACACACACACACACACACACACACAGTGCTCTCATCAAGCCAAGCCTATCTTATACGTCTTAGACGTTCCACCGGTGTGTAAATTAGCCTCGACCTCTCGTAACGCCACGGCTAGTGCGCTGTGACATTAATGAGTGGTGCGAGATGTGCTGATTTAGAGGTGAGGCGGCCTCCTTCGCCCAACGAGGAAAAATAAAAGGAAAATAATAGATCTCTGGGCTGTAATTAGACGGCTTGTGATTCAACAATGAAGTCATGATCGTGTCATTGAGCTGGAGGCGAGCGTTGCCTTCCTGCCGCGTCGAGGGAGTGTGATCACATCTCCACGTGGCAAGTCTAGCAGCCAGAGTGCCATAGCAACCTGTTGTCACCTGAGAGAGTGGTGGCATGTGTGTGTGTGTGTGTGTGTGTGTGTGTGTGTGTGTGTGTGTGTGTGTGTGTGTGTGTGTGTGTGTGTGTGTGAGATTACCAAGATTGCATGGCGAAACAACTCCCTCCTGTCCATACACACACACACACACACACACACACACACACACACACACACACACACACACACACACAAAGTGTGTACCTACACATACATTCACGAACACGCACAGGTTTATTGCCTCGCCCTAAATTAGCCCTTATGCCAGGCCTTGTTTAGTGAGTCACATTTGTGTAGCGAGGTGGCGAGGTGCAAAGTTTAACACTCACCAATGGAGAGCAGCGCCGTGGAAACGTATACAGCTGTGTAGAACATCTGCATCTGGATTAGGGACTGAGATATACATGCAACATGAGAACTGAACACTTGAGCTTATATTCAATTCAATTCAATTTTATTTGTATAGCGCTTTTAACAGTTGTCATTGTTGCAAAGCTTTACACATTTAAAAGAATTATTTAAGTTCCTATGGAATGTGAATGTGTATGAATCAAAATGGTCAGATCGTTCCTGATGAACGAGCCGAGGGCGACAATGGCAGGGAAAAACTCCCTGAGATGGCAGTAGGAAGAAACCTTGAGAGGAAGCGGACTCAACAGGAAACCCATCCTCATCTGGGTGATAACAGAAAGCAGGAACTGATCTGCACTCATACTGTGTGTTGGGTGGCAGGCAGTTCAGTGTAGCAGTTGATGTTAATTTATATAAATGTGTGTTCGAAAACACTGTGTGTCTGTGATGTGATTAGATAAACAGGTGGGTAGATGGATAGATGGATGATAGATGGATATACAGATGGATGGATGAATGGAAGGATTGATGGATGGACAAACAGGGAAATTGATAGACTGGTTGATGAATCATATAGTAGAGTGACAGACAGATGGACAGAAAGAAATATACATAGATAGCTAGACAAATAGATATGCAGGAAGACAGAACAACTACTGGACTCACAGATACACAGAAAGACTGATAGATAGATAGATAGATAGATAGATAGATAGATAGATAGATAGATAGATAGATAGATAGATAGATAGACAGGAGAAACAGACAGATAAACAAACAGAAGGATATGCAGACAGATACACAGATAGACAGACTTTATTATTAGAATGATTAGACAGACCGGCAGACAGACAGAATGATAAACAGACAGACAGACACACATGACTGTAGGAGAATGTCCTGTCCCTGGTATATTCCCATCCACAACCAGGAGTCCCCTGATAGATGTCTCGGGTAACACACGTACCGAAAATAAAGTACATGAACTCATTTTGCATCAATTTTACGCCACAAAAGATCCAACAGCTAACTAACACATGTTCTCCGTCTCATGCTCCATTAACTCACAAGCTCTGTGAAACGTAAACAAGGTTGTACTTTAAAATCTCACATTAGCACAAGGCACAAAAAGTCGCACTTCACTTGTACCTACAGCCGCAGCAGTTATCTCGGACTACATTCATTTCTTATTCCATTTTTTTCCCTCTTCACCTCTGAACTCAACACGGCACCCTGCTGTAAGAGCACCGGATTCATTATGCCGCTTCTCGCTCCTCGGATTTTCACACCACCACCCGAACATCTGCAGCCTGTCATGTAGCATCCCATTCATTTCTACTTAATTTGATCCTAATATGCGACTACATGAGGGGCCAGATGTTGCCCGAGTCTACGGCACACAAAGTTCTGTTTCAGGGGGGAAAAGAGAGTTCTAGACATGTTGGAATTTGAGCCGAGGATGATTTCCAAATGATTAATATAAAATCTAAATACTGAGTGACAGGATGGTGTGATGATGATTATTTTCCAGGAGCAGCACATTCGCAAGTGTTTCATTTACAGTATTAATAAACAACATGTCTTACTTCTATCTGTTTAATGTTGTGGAACGTCTGTGAAGCGCATTAGCTCCTGTCGCTCCCTCACTAGTTTCTCTTGTAGCTTGTGATGTGACCAAAAGCCACAAAGCCCAAAAGCTTTCCAAAGAGAACCATTTTAGTAAGACAAGAACTTTTAATTATCCTTAACTCCTAATTAAGGAATGCTTCAAGAACCCATTTTTCCGGAAGTGAGAAGAGCGAAGAGAACTCTTAGGCAGGTTTTAAATATTAAATTTAAAAAGGAGTTTCGATGTTTCAAGAAAAACGGTTCTACTTGGAACGCGTCCTGATTGGGAAAATGAACTGGATCCATAAAGAATCCGATAATAAATTGTTTCCCTTTTATTAACGATTACTGTTTAGGAAGTTAAGCACCCCTTATTTATCCAGCAAACCGTTAACGACCAAACCCTTGAGAAACCTTTTTTGTTTAAAAAAAATTGTTTTAAGAATTGATAATCGTTAGACTCCTGTTGTGTTCTACATGCTGAAAATAAAATAATTTGGAGCTAGCAGCATGGTGGTGTAGTGGTTAGCACTGTTGCCTTGCACCTCCAGGGTTGAGGGTTCTAATCCTGACTCAGGTCTTTGTGCATGGAGTTTGTATGTTCTCCCCATTCTTGGTGACTTTTCTCCCACAGTCCCCCAAGACGTGCTGATTAGGCTACTTGGTGTTTCCAAATTGCCCATAGTGTGTGTATGAGTGTGGCAAGCTTGTGCACCCTACAATGGATTGGAACCTGTCCAGCGTGTGTACCACGCTGGGATTTTGGACTTTGTACAAAAACTTACAGATTTGTAGTAAAAAAGGGTTTTTCGTTTACAATTTAGGATTGGTACCATCCAAAAAGGTTCTACACCCTTCTAAAAGGAAAACAGTTACAACTTAGATCCTCAGATTCTATGCAGAATCCCACTCAAAAGGCCTTTGGAACTCTCAGAAAAAACAAATTTGAGACCTAAGAACCCTTAATTTATATATAAAGATATATAAAAGTTAAACTCCTAATGGATTCTAGATTCAAGAACAAAAAGAAAATAATAAGCAAAGCCAAAGCATAAACCCTTACCATAGGAAAGGCTTCCAAGTAGACCCCTTTTAGTAAGCTAAGAGTCCTCATTTATCCAATAAACCTTTATGCCTCAAGAACCGAACCCTTTGAGTGTACCTTGTTGCAAGAAAGCTACATGTCAAACACACGACTAGTTCTAGATATTACTTACCTTAGAATAACGGTTCTTCCATGGTTCGAGGTTTACTGGATAATGAAGCATTCATAGTTTCCAAATTGGTTATCACGGGAAACAGTGCATTTCAGATCGAGGGCGTGGTCAGAAGAACCCTGAGCCATCAGTATGGTGCTGTCTGAGGAGACAGAGCTTAGCATCCAGAGACATTTTTCTCATTAGTCCAGGATGGGCTCTGGATAAAATGTGTCAGTAAGCATTCGTGAGACTCGCTCGCCCTGACAAGGTAAACGTGCGGGCTGAGAGGCAGCATATGGCACTGATTAGAAGGGTGCGCTGTTTTCATCTCCGTAATCGAACAAGTGCTGAGCCATGCGGCTGCTCTGTCTCCACGCAGAACATCAGGGAACCAAGACTGAAGATTTCAGTTTTGATTTTTACATGCATCATAATGAAAGACGTGCTAAAGAACACAGAGGAACACCGAGACGTGTTCTTCTAATGTGAAACATCTGTAAGATTTAAGCTTAAAATATACCACATGTTTTCCTAAATTGTTAAACCAAACACTAGAGCTGTTATTACTTCTAGATCCAAGTGATCTATGGAAGCTTCTCTCAAGAGCCATTCACCAAGTACTGTCTTATCCAAAAGATTTCTGTGTAGAACCACTAATTATCCAAAGAATCCACGAAGAACCCCCCTTTGTTTTACTAAGAGTGCATTCTTTAAGTTGGTAAGTGTGTGGTCTAGAACTTCTTCCAGTTTTCAGCTTCAAAAGTTCTTTAGGACTTCACTGAATAACTCAGTGTTCTTAGCCTCAGAAAATGGTCCAACATGAGAGCCTTTGTGATACTGTATAAATAAGTAGTAATGTCAACTGGAATTTTTTTCTGGTTAGGTATAAACGTCTCATTACTCATCCAAGTAGCTTCGTCAGCCTGAGGGAAGTTGATAAGTTACACATATTTGTATCCTTCAGGGTCAAAAGGTTCTGAAAAGGCTAGTTACGTGAACAATGAAGAAGGTGAGTGTAGGAGGGAGAGTTGTTAGAGAGTAAGGGAAGAAACAGCAAAATTGAGAGTTTAGGGAAAGTCATTAAGGTGTAACGACCAGAGAGAGACGTGGGAGTCCTGAGGTGTGGCTGAGTACAGTAGTGGGAGTCCTGAGGTGTGGGTGGACTTGTGAAGATTCATGGGGATGAATCAAAGGGTTACATGAAATATAGGATACATGTTGTCTAGTTTTTCTATTTGCACACAGATGGCTTCTTTTACCCCTCTCTCGAACCTTCCATCCTCTCTGTCCAAAATGCTGATTCTGATCCTGAGATGTTGCTCTTTCTGTGTTGATGCATCTTCCTGCATAACAGATGTCATTCAGGGCTATTCACTGGACCGTGCATATTATATTGCTTTTTTTATATTTTGGTGTCCAGTCTTGGGTCTTAAGAGGTGAGTGGGGGAATTGTTTCCTCAAGGGTCCTCCATGAGTGTAACTGATAATAAAGCATTCAAAGCTTCCTAAATCTAAATGTTCTACTTGAAACCCCGTCTGGCAGAGCTGAAAATATCTTTTGATCAAAAATAGTTTAAAATATAGTCATTTTTTTATGTCATTTTTTTATAGTCTGAACCCTTAATTATCTATAGTATCTTAAAAGAACCATTGAGGAACCCTTTTGTTAATTTATTACTCTACTTGGAATCAGTAAGGATGGAAGTTCTGAGTGTTTTCCTATCAGAAAATGTTCTACAAACCTTTTGTTTTAAAACTCTCTCTCTCTCTTTCTCTCTAATTATTCAAAGAACCCATAAAGAACCACTGAAAGACTCTTTTTAATAAGAAGACTCTTTTTGATGAGGTTTTATACCATGAGTGGTATAAAATCCAAAATCCTTCTTAAATATTTTGCTCTTAATCTCCAGAACCTGTCAGAAGTTTAACATTCAGTTCTTTGTACTGAATAGACTGCAAGATAAAAATGGTTCCTGATGGGTTCTTTAATAGGGTAATTGGATAACTAAGATTTCTAAGCTTCTCAAATGAATATAAACTACAGGGAGTAGAAGGCCTTGTGAATGGAAAGTATCTTTTGTTACAGAGATTCTCCTTTTTACTTGCAATGCAGCAAAAGAAGGTTCAAAGAATGCTGAGACATTGAGACAAGTTCTACGCACTGTACATAGGGTTCTACATCTACCCACAGTCAGGAGGTAAAATGAGACATGAGGAAACACTCAGGCCTCTGCGGTGTCTGTGATTGTGATTTCGTTATCCGGTGTGTCTCAGGTCAGTTCAGATGTTTCAGTCATGGTATGTAGGGAATGCAATTGAGCATGTACAGCACACACACAACACACACAAAACAACAGCCAGCTAGATAGTCTCAACATCAGCAAACCATTACCTTTAGCACAAGAGCAAGCTTTTGTTGAATTCTGGATTTTGATTGGTCAGAAGGCATTGATTAATTCTCTATAACAGAAGCTTAGACGTGTGTGCAACATGCATCCAGGGATGTCTGAAAGCAATCTTATAAGCAGCAGCGATGAAGATAGTACGGCTAAAAAGTGGCAAGCAATAACGATGAAGACAAAATAAAAGATGGCAGACATCGCTCGTTGTTCGAACATGAATCGTTCAACCATCGACATGATACTAACGAACACTGTGTATGGTAATATATTGTGTACAGGCAGTTGTGTTAGTATCCTTGTACCTATACAATGTTTCTTGGACTTATGAACAAATTAGACTTATGAACAAGCTCTTGAAACAGAACTCGTTCATATGTTGGGGACTGTGTATGTAGTGTACCTCCAGTATTTCCCTGCTGTAACAGAATAAGAAAAGTTTGTCTTATTTTGGATGGTCAAACCAAAGCGCAGGCATGAATCTTTAAAAGTGCAGTTTCAAACATTTCTAGCTAATTTTTTTGTTGTATAAAAAGGGAGTAGAAGTGCAGGGGACCTCCACTGTTGAAACGCTTTTAAAAAGATTACAATGATCCAGAGATGGAAGGGAATTCACTTACATTCACTTCACTACTGTACTAATTATATATTTCACATATCTTTGTAATTTACTTGTGTAGACTTATTATGTTTTACTTTTACTCAACTACATTTGTATTTTATGCTAATGCTTAAATGATGCTTGGGGTTGCAATACATTACCTGGTGCATAGTACAGCGGTCCCTCGGCATATGAATGCCCCACCTTAAGAACCTTTGTTTTAAGAACTAGAGGGGAACTGAACACTGACTTGTGCATATGTTGCTTGTGTGCATAAGTTGCATATACATACAGGAGCCGTTCAAAACCTATTTGTGTCAGTTGAAAGCCAAGTGAGGCGATTTTTCTCATTTTTTGTGGGTTTTTTGCATTTTCTGCAAGATTTAGTGAAGACGTAGCACCATGGGTCCCAAGCATGTTACCAAGGAGGTTACCAAGGAGGCTCTGTATACAACTATTATACACTATCAGCTCATATACGCTGAATCTATAACACTGACTCTACAGATCACAGTTTGAAGGGAAATCTTTTCTACAGATAGCATAGCTTGCTGCTAACAAAAAGCAAGCATGGAGGCGTCTATGGGTTTTTACACCACTTTTGTTTAATAGATTGAAAAGAGGAATAAGAGAATAGACGAGAATAGAAGAGAGGATTGCGAGATAGCGGAAGGAAAACCTCCAAAAAGGAGAAGGAAAAAAGAAAGAGTGGAAACAAATCCAAGATGGATAAATTTAAATGTCTGAAATGGTCATTATTATTTGGTAGCCATGCCTGTGTGTTGCGTGAAAGATTGAAGGCGCGGCGGCGAGCCAAGGCGGCGTAATGTCAGAAGGAAGCCCAGGGACCGCAGATGATTTAACTGGGAGACGAGAGTGTATGCAAAAACCACATGTGCAACAGCCAGCAGTAAACAGTAAATATGTGGTCAGCTTGGCAGGACACTGCATTTTCTTTCCAGTGCACACACAATTTGCGTCGAATAAAGACAAGGCAAGCTCGAGGGCCCTTATTTCTTATTCTCTCTCTCTCTCTCTCTCTCTCTCTCTCTCTCCTCAATCAGAGGAAACACGCTTTTTTTCTTCTTTTTATAAGCACATGTTTTGGATCTACTTTGGGGCTTTTCTTAAAAATCGGGCACTGTGTTATTGTTTAGGTTTTTTTTTACTTGTGTTGTTTAATTAAATTCTCATTTTAAAGCCACAGTAACTTCTAGAGTCCAGGAATCTGCGTCCGTATATCTTTATATATATAAATACATTTATTCCTGCTTGATATTATGAACGATTGCATTTCCTCTACATAACCATCTCATTTTGGCCGTGTGTGTGTGTTCATGTGTGTATGAGATCGTCTTATTTCCTTTGTACCTCTGTAGAGTCGCTCTCCTCCTGATGAACTTGTGTCTGCAGCGTAATGTCATGGCTGTTTTTGTGTGGATAATGTCTGTGTAAATTCTCTCGCTTTTTTTTATTCCGAGCTAACCTTTACTTCTGCCCCACTGTGCCGGGCCTTGGCGAAGCCCCGGGCAGATTACGGCTCATAATGAAAAAGGTAAATGGCATGCTGAAATGATTTATTTGGACAAATATGAGAATATTATTTCCAACTTTCTAGGGATGATTGACATGCTAAATATTCAGGCGCTGGCTATAGAGAACAGTTTTCTTGCTTTTTCTAGGACTGAGAGACACTTATGTTTTTAATAAAGTGTTAAATATTGTTTTTGAAGGCCCAGTCTCTGACCATTTTAATTTCACATACAGTGTTTTCTCTTTGCAGGTCATCAGTTCATGTGATTGACTTATCATTTGCTTTTCTTTCACTGGGTTTATACTGATTGCTTTTCCGCCTAATAATGTGAGATTTGTGTGATTTTTCCCCCCTACTTTATGTGATGTTACACCTCATTACCGGCACTCCTCTGAGCCTAAAAATGATCAGTGTTTTATTTTCCAGCATCACATTGTATTTTCATTTTCAGCTTTTTAATTTTCATTATTTTATTTATTTTTTTATTTTTTACAAATTTTCAAAACAGTAACTTAAATATAACGAGATATCTTGAAGTTGTAATATTAGTAAGTTGTAATAGATTATTATTTTACTTAACATCTTAAATTAATGAGATGCTAAATCAACATTTGTTTTTTAAATCGCACCTTATGGATATTTGTTTGTGATGCCATGAAATAGATCATATAAAATATACACTAAAATATATTTTCTGATTATTTCCCCAAATTTTCATAAGTGCATTCCTGATTGCATTTTTTACTAAAACTCTATGCATTTAGGATATTTCTATAACACTTTTTGCAGTTGATCAGTGTATAAAACTTTATTTCAGCTTTCTCATCTGTTTGTTTTAGCTAATGATGCAGTTGGATATTTATGTTCCCCATCAATTTATCCTACAATTATTTTTATTGTATCTCATTGTTCCCCTTCGACCTTCCCATTCATTTTTTTGTTTGTTTATTGATTGATTGATTGATTGAGTTGGTTGGTTGATTGATTGATTGCAGCTCATCACTACATCATAATAATAATTTGTGATTTTTGTTTTTGCACTCGGATCCTGAGACTTGGATCCTAATTATTTTCCTTGCTGATGATGCGATGTCCTTTAAACCCGTGCCGAGGAAATTATCCATCCTTCCTTCCCCGTGCATTCTTCTGGCCTCGCTTCATTGACCGTTCTCACTCATAAATAAAGAAGAAAGTGATTTTTCGTGGCCTGTGTAGAAGTCGTGGCGATGGCGGTGGCTTTGATGTGCGCTGCGTGATCTCTTTGGCCCGTGGTGTCGTCTCCCTCTCTGATGTGCGGGATTAATTAGATGTGACGGCGAGTTATCCGTTAAAATCATAATACTAATTTACCCGGAGCTCTGCGGTGTCTCTGCGGGTGGCGCCGGTGCTTCGGACTTTTATTTCCTTTTTTTTTTCTCCCTTCATTTATTTAAATATTTAACAATATATTTCTATTTTAAAAAATGCACTTTCTGACTTTTTGATACAAACTGAGCTGACTGTAACAACAAACACATAAATACATTAATTCCTGCTGTAACCCTGGCAGATGTAGCTCAACATTTTTTTTTTACATTCCTTCAAGTTGTAGATTTACAAGACACACATACTGTAGCAGCTGGTTTACTTTCTACACAATGTCGCACTGTTATATAGATTCATATGAAGTTCGGGATCAGTAGGTCAAAAAACCCAACAAGAGTAATGATTAATAAGGTGTTATGCTCCGCCAGTCTGGTAAATTGCATCACATGTCTTTAAAATCCTTGTTTCCTGTTCTGTTTGTCCAGTAAAGTGTCATTATAACCTGCATATGAATGCCATAACTTTTGAACGTACACTTATCATGCTGGAAATTACGTCATAGAAGATGAAAAATCTTATATATGCTTGAATGAAAAAAAGTGCATCCTCAGGGCACAAGGTGGGATACACGCTGGACAGGATGCCAAGGCATCACAGGGCACACAAGCACACACACACCATGGGCAGGGTGCGAACCCCAGGAAGTCTACACACTGTCTTTGGACACCAGGGGAAACCCACCAATCACGCGGACAACATGGGAACATGGGAACTCCACACACACACACACACGCAAGGAGAGATTTGAACCCCCAACCCTGGAGGTGTGAGGCCACCGTGCTAACCACTACACCAACATGCGTCCGAGAAAAAAAGGTCAATAAGATAATTTCAAATACAAAAGACACAATTTGCAAAATCCACAGGAAAAAATTGAGATTCGGATTGTTGATCTGTTATATCTGTAAAGTAATAAATATCATCAGAGCATTAGTGAATTAGCATTTCATGTCTGAGATGTCTGGTATTTTAACTTAACAAAATTTCTTCACTTTGACAGTTTGTTTCACAATTATTCTACAAATCTCATAATATAATTTTTTAAAATTTATTCTAGTTTTATTTTTATTCCTTCTATCATCCCACGGAGGTAAAGAATCTTAAAGCAAATGAGCACCATATTCATATGAATGTTCAAATGTTTCCTCAGAACGATCCCATGCCTTGTTTTGGGGAAGGACGTTCCTTCAGGTCCGCATTCACAACTTTATTTCCTACTTACGATTAATTACGGCGAAAAATACAAAATAGAACTTGTATACTGCACGAGCTCTGGTTATCATTAAATGTGTGCCGCTGAGATGGTTGTTGTATATGGCGTGTGTCTGCAGCCAGCACTGAGAGCAAAGCTAGCATGAAGAAGAGGATGTAGCTCAAGCCGTGTACTTATTATTAAAAAGGCATAGTTGAACAATTGTATGCGAAAGTTTCTGCCCCCTGGAATCTAAGTTACAAATTGTATCTTTTTTTTTATAGCAATTATAATCTTATTATAACCTAATGCAAACCTTACGATTTAAATTTTGCCTTAAAAAAAAAAAAGTAATCGTGGCGTGAGCAAAAGTTTGGACTCCCTACAATTTTTTTTTTTTTTTTTTTACAACAAAGGAAGCTTAAAGGATTGCATACAACTGTATGCATGTATCTATCTCTTATACACACACACACACACACACACACACACACACACACACACACACACACATTCATTTAGACTCCCACCAAACACACACTTCCTCATTGCCAGATCTCCCTCTATCAAGCCTCTCCTTGTGTTTTGTGTCTAGACGGAATCTTGTATGTGTGTATGAGTATTGTCCATTTTGTGTATGTGTGTGTGTGTGTGTGTATATACAATGCCCTGGTGCTAGAGCCTCTGAGCTGAATACACAGCGTTCTCGGGCCCCGGTGCTGTGAATGCTATCGCTCAGCAGCAGCACGCTGAATGCTCGCCGTATTCCCACACGGAGACGCGGCGCTCCGAGGGAGAAGAACAACGCCAGCGATGGAGAGCGGAGTCTTTTCCCAGCGGCTCCCTCAGACGGGTCGCGAGTTCACTTCTGGGCCTTATCGAAGAACAAGCGGCTTTGAGGAGGACGGAGACAAAGCGCCAGGCCACATTGTCGTCTCTCACTTTTCTTTGAATGTTTTTTTATTCTATTTTATTCAATTTCACAAAAGCCTGAGGGACGAGATCCAGAAGCTTCCAGCGACAGAGGCCTCCTGCTTTTATTTATGACTTTTTTTTTTTTTTTTTTGCTCTTGTGGACAAAGAGTGAAAGTGGCACATGTTTTCACCATGTCCTTGTTTTATTATCATCCCCCCCCCCCTCTCTCTCCCCCCCTCCACCACCCACACAAACACACAAATCTCAGTGTTCAGAAATGTAAATATAAATTTCTCCAATTAATTAAATATAAAACATTTGTGCAAAGTTTTTTTTAATTGCATCTAATATTAAAATGCTGAAACTATAAACCAACATTTAAACTTAAACTAAATAAAAGCCAGCTCCGTCTTTTGCAATAGATTTAATCTTATAATAAATTAAAGAGATTTCCTCTAAGATAATCGATCTGTCCGAATTTTCCTCTTCTCACACGAATGAATGACAGAAATAAAATAAAATAAATAAATAAATTTTAAAAAAGGAAAGCTTCTTCTTGTGCAAATAAACACAAGTTAAAAATCAATAGACAAACACAAGGAACAAAGAAGTGAAAAATTGCAGGAATCGATAGTTTTGAGTTCGGACTGGTTGTGCAGTCAGGTGAGAGTTTAAACACACACGCACACGCACGCACGCACGCACACACACACACACACACACACACACACACACACACACACACACACACACACTAGTTAAAATCACTGTACATTGCCATCTACTGGAATGCAAGTGTCCTGCATCTCACACTCACACACACACACACACACACACACACACACACACACACACACACACACACTCAAACAGTTCATGTAAATTGTAAAATAAAATATGTATTTTTTCTAAAATAGTTTTATTATTATTATTATTATTATTATTATTTAAATTAAATTAAACAATATGAAAAACTCTCTCCCAGTTACACCTTCTCCCAGTAGAACTCAGTGGTAGCTCAGAATGCCTAAGTTATGTGATTGGAAGGTAGGCGGGTCGAGCCCCAGCTCTAGCAAGTTGCCACTGCTGGGCCCTTGAGTGAGGCCCTTAACCCAGTCTGCTCCAGGGGCGCTGTACCATGGCTGACTTTGCGCTCTGACTGCAGTTACGCCAGGAACGAAGGAATTTCACTGTGCTGTAATTTATATGTGACAAATAAAGGCTTAACTTAACTGTAGAACTCTTCCCCAGGAACACACTCTCCCAGTAGCACCCACTGTCAGTGGCACCCTTTCCCAGTTACACCCTTTCACAGCTACACACTCTCCCAGTAGCACCCACTGTCAGTGGCACCCTTTCCCAGTTACACCCTTTCACAGCTACACACTCTCCCAGTAGTACTCTCCCCCAATAGCACCCTCTCCCAGTATCACCTTCTCCCAGTAGCACCCTCTCTCAGTAAAACACACTCTTAGTTTTACCCTTTCCATGGTACAGTAGCACCCTCTCTAGTAGAACCATGTTCCAGTAACACTCTCTTCCAGTGACACTCTCCCAGTTACACCCTCTTCTATTAGCACCCTGTCCTTCATTATTTGCTCTATGGCATGTTTGCATTGCCAAGAAATATTTTGTTATAATTGTGCACACACATACACACACACACACACACACACACACACACACACACACACACACACACACACACACACCTCACACATCACACGCTCCTCGTCGTCTCTGGAGCTGATGTTAATGTTTTTCATTTTTGCTGAACATAGAACACGTCATTGTAACACATTTCCCCTCGACCGATGTTCCAAAGAGAGTCACCTTAAAGATGAATATTGAAGTGTGTATGTGTGTGTGTGTGTGTGTGTGTGAGAGAGAGAGAGAGAGAGAGAGAGAGAGAGAGAGAGAGGGAGATGTGACGCACAGAGCAATTGTAATTATTTATGTGATGGAGTAAAGAATGATCCTCTCCACACATTTTTTAAGCAAAGTTTTTTTAATTGTGGGGTACGAGGAAACCGGAGCACCTGGAGGAAACCCACCAAGCACAGGGATCTTGAAAACAAACACACACACACACACACGCCAGGGCAGACTCGAACCCTCAACCTTGGAGGTGCGAGGCCACAGTTTCAAGTGTTTCAAAACTGATTATTGCAGATAGAACCCTTATTTTTGGCACAGCTGAAAACCCTTAATTATCCAATATACTATTAGAAAACTTTTAAATAGTTTTTTTTAAGAATCAGTTAATGTTAAACTGTTGACATGGTTCTAGAAAATAAAATCAGAATCGCGATCAGTGGTTTGGAGTTTGTACCAGATGCTTCCACAGGTTTCTTTTAAAAGTCTTTCAAATGATTAAGCTCAGAGAAAATGGTTCTACCTGGAACGATTCCTGCTAGGCCCCTGCATCCACTCACAGCCTCACAGGTTCTAAACTATATACAAACTCACAACAAAATGTCTCACTTTTGGATATGATGCTAAGAACCTTAATTATAAAGAACACAGATTTTTATGTGTGGTACAAACAACAAATTACTGATTATTATTGTCTGGTCATTATTTCTAGAACATTAAGCATGTTTAGGTAACTTGTAGAGATCTTCAAATGTTTATTATTATTGAGTGCTCTCAATAATTAAGAGTTTTTAGCTTCTATAAAGAACCGTTTCATAGAACTGTAAATGCTTTATTTTAAAAATAATTAAAGTCATTTTTGGGCCACAAAGTAGAACACTTACATTTCAATCAAACTATTAAAGAACCTGTATTTTCCGCAGAACATGTAAGTGTTCCACGCGGATGGACGGGTCCCAAATGGTTCCTGAATATTTTCTTTTTAATATCTACGAACCTTCCAGGTTCGTATTTGATAAAAGGATCTTTTGTGGTTCTGTAAAGGAGAAACAATGGCTGGGAAGTGGGTTAAAAAAAATAAAACACTTTGGTGTAGGATTCTACAAAGAATCCCCAAAGTATTCCCAACGTTCCTGAGAACGATACCGGGAAGGTTTAAAGTTAGATCTTAAAAGGTTCCTAAGAGTTCCTTGGTATAATTAGGGTCCTAAAAATATGGTTCTAGATAGAAATCATTCTTCAATCTTTTTTTATAGATGGAAAAAGAAAAAGGTTTAATGTGGACAGCTGTTAATTGTTAATTTGTGTGTGTGTGTGTGTGTGTGTGTGTGAGAGTGTGTGTGTGTGTGTGTGTGTGTGAATGTGTGTGAGAGAGAGAGAGAGAGAGAGAGAGAGTGAGACCCTAACACTTACACCCGGCCACTTAATT
>JAAGKR010004241.1:0-43444 GCA_011419295.1 Clarias macrocephalus | reverse complement strand
TTTAATGTGGTCAGGTGTGTGTGTGTGTGTGTTTGTGTGTGTGTGTGTGTGTGTGTGTGTGAGAGAGAGAGAGAGAGAGAGAGAGAGAGAATGAGTTTGTCCATAACACTAGATACATATACTGTAAAACCCTAACACTTACACCCGGCCACTTAATTAGGTACACCTGCTCAATTTCTAATCAGCCAATCACATGGCAGCAACTCTTAGACCTGGTGAAGATGATCTGCTGAAATTCGAACTGAGCATCAGAATGGAAATGGGATTTAAGTGACTCTGACCGTGGTGTGGTGTTGGTGCCAGAGCCGCTCACTACGTTGCCCATTAGCACACGTCTCATACAGTTTCTCGTTCTTGTTTACACACTGCTCCTTTACGCACTTTGGAACATGGACACACACCTACAATATTAGCACCATTCAATTTCATATTTCACTGCTGTTTTCATACACACAACAGGTTTTTACACTACTAGATTCTTTATTTTACTGAGTAAAAATAAATCTTAGGGTTTATGATTTCATTTTGTACAGTTTGTAAATCCTGTATAATTTCTATCATTCTAGTTTATTTTGTAACTTTTGTAATTATAGTATATTTCTAGGTTAAACATTTTACATTATTAATTTGTTTATTTATTTGTTAATTTTATTTTGATTGATATTAGTTTTAATTGTACTCTCTAGTGAAATTTATTTCATCTTAGGGAAATCTTTTTTTTTTTTTTTTAGGTCACGGGCAGTCGTACAGTATAAGCATGTCACTGCATATCGTACTGTGTATGACTGAGCGTGTGACATTCAATTAGAGAAGGCCAGACTGGTCTGAGCTGATAGAAAGGCAACAGTAACTCCAATAACATCTCGTTTCAACCGAGGTTTGCTGAAGAGCGTCCCAACACGCAACATGTGGAACCTTCAGCAGCAGGAGACCACACCGTGTCACTCCTGACAGCTAAGAACAGGAAACAGAGGCTACAGGTCACATGGACTCACCAACATCAGACAATGAAAGATTAGAAAAAATGCCACCTGGTCTGATGAGTCTCGATTTCTAGGTAGGGTCTGAACTTGGCATAAACAACATGAAAGCCTGGATCCATCCTGCCTCGTATCAACAGTTCACAAAGGCAAAATTGGATCTAACCCAGGACTAGCCTAGATGTACCTAATGAAGTGGCCGGTGTATGTTATCTACTGTATACTTCCTGTTCTATTGAGGAAATGATGCAATTATGATGTAGTCAGGTTTAATATAGACCACGTAGAGTATGATACAAAAATCACGCAAGACTCAGGATAAAAGAAAATAAAAAAATATATATCACGACTGACAGCTTGGAGATGATGGACGTTTCGGAGATAACTATATCAATATAATATTAATACGCTCCATTTATATTTAGACGTGTCAGAGGTCCTGAGCGGCGAATAAACCAGACGGAGAACCGCGATCGCAGCTTTGACGCCTGGTTCTCGGCCTCGCCCTGTTGTCGAGCGCCATAAATAATGAAGGCGTGCTGCGTTCAGCGAGATTGAAGTGTGTAACCCACTGCTACAATCCCCTCTCTGTGTGAAGAACACCGCCGGGGCTGGAGAGGCGGCAGCACGGCCCGTATTGACCCACGACCCTCCACTGAGCTGCCACACACACACACACACACAAGCAAGAGAGAGAGAGAGAGAGAGAGAGAGAGGTAAGGAGAATGTGAAATCTTCGCTCTGGACACTCCACTCCCAAAGAGTTTACTTACAAATAAATATTTCATGCTCTGCGTCCTTTGTTTTTTTTTTGTTTTTTTTTTTAAGAAGAAATCATTCATTGATGCATGACAACGTTAAAAAAAAAACAGATCCGTGAAGTAAAAACATATTCAAGGCTGATCAATAGAGGCCTTAGGGGTTTATTTACTGTACCCTGATCAAGGCTGTGAGATTAGTGCAGGTATAGAGTAAATAGGTCTACACACACACACACACGCACACACACACACACACACACACACGCACACAGAGTGTGTTGCTGAGGTACACGAGGTGATGTGCTCATTAATATAACTACAAACACAAACAGCCTTAAGGCAGAAAGAATGTAGAGCATTTGTGTGTGTGTATGTGTGTTGCTGTATCAGGCACACACACACACACACACACACACACACACACACACACACATAAACTATGAAATATATACGTAAATATGAAATAAAAAATAAAAGTTTGGGTATAAGTATATATATTAAAGAATGAATAAAATAAGTAACTTTTTCTTCGCTGTATGTGTCTTTTTGTGTCTTTTCATTTTTGTTCAAAATAACTGTAAATGAAGAATTAAATCACAAATCACATGCAATTATATCAGTTATGAGAATAAATACTGTATATACAGAGCACATATGGAATAAAAAATGATCAGAGATATTTTTTTTGTTTCGTATTAGGTTTTATTTCTTTATTTCAATTATTTAAATACTTCAAATAATAATAAATAATTCAAAATAATTCAAAATGTTTTCTGTTTTTAAAAAAAATCATAAAAATCTCAGATTCACATGTGAGGCTGTGTGCGAGCTCGGTCAGTTACTTCACTTAACAAATGTTCATCAGATTCAAGGACTGGCCATAGAAGCAGCGTGCTAACTGAGATAACAACAATTAGATAACTTACATAATGTTGATTAGGTGGTTGTCAAGGTAACCTTAAGTTTAAACCTGCTTAGATGATGTTATATAGATCAGTTTGAACATGATGTAAAAAATCTAGCTAGATCTAGTTTGCTAGCTAGCTTAGCTCTATTTTAAGGCTAATGCGTATGGAACAAGAGGACATTTCCTAATTCGGATGGATCTCCTAATTTGCACACCATACATATTCATAGCCTGATGTTTTTTTAGGGGGGGGCTAAAAATGTAGAACAGTGAAGATTTAAATAAATAAATGAATAAATAAATAAATAAAAATTCATGTGCAATGGTTTTGCTGTTAAATACAATAAATCTGTGCTAATCTGAATTACTAGCTAACTTACTGTAGCTAATGTTGGTTAGGAACAATAGGTTACTAACCAGGTTCCCTGGTTGTTATGGTGACATTAAATAGTTTGAGATTCAAATGCTTTCAAGGAAGTCAGCATGAAAATTATAAAAACTGAATGTAAATACTGTTATGCAACACCTAGTTACTAGCTACGCTAGATCGTTTTTAGCAATATTAGCCTTATTTGGATGCCAGGCGGACACGGGGGCATTTCCTTACATGCATACCATCCATACTGTACTCATATCCTATTTATTGAGTATGTAGAGTTTTTTTTTTTACTTATGTATTTAAAATATATATATTTAAAACAATTATAACATTATAAAATAGCATTCAGGTCGACACAGATGTTTCCTTCCTTCTCCTGGAGATAATAGACATGTTTTCCTCCTCTTGTGTTCCAGGCCACCTGTCCTCCTGCTGAGAACAATCAGAACACGGAAGCAAAGCTTCAGAAAAGAGACAGAGTAGCTCCTCAGATCTTCAGATCCTCACCCCAACCATGTTTGACCTCTCGATAAAGAGGGTCACCCAAATCTAAACAAGGAGCTGTCACGCCACACTCTGTCCTTCACTTACCTCCAGGGTTTTTTTTTTTTTATCCAATCCAATCTTCACTGAGGTCCACACCCAACCGGTCTTAGGTCATCCATCTGAAGGACAAAAAGAAGTTTGGTTTCTTTTCAGATCCTCACCTTTTACCATCCATCAGCTTCACCATCAGCCCTGCAAATCCCTGAGAAGTTCCAGTCTGAGAACCTCAACAAAAGGCTGCTAATCCAAACCAAATGCTCTGCTCTGTGTTTATAAGGTGGCTGAGGAGTTAAACCTCATCATAAAAAGCTGAAAGTCTCATAAAGTACTAATAAAGAGAGGAAGTTCACAATCTTCTCTTTTCCTGGGATCTGGTGTGCTATGGTTTTTAATGAACATAAACCGAATTCCAAAATGTTTCTCTCAGATAGAAACCCTCTGATACAGAGTTCTGCGTAATTCCATTAAAGGTTCTTCCGAACAGAGCAACCTAAACATTTACTCAGACTGTTAGATCCAACCTGGAAAAATACTACACTCATATATAAAGGCTCTTCTAAAGGTAGAAAGGTTCTTCAAAAGTTTTTGCAACTGCACGTTTAAATAAAAAATGCCAGAAATATAAGAGACTTGTTAAACTACCAGAGAACCCATGAGGATCCTGGCTAAGAAAGTTTTGAAACATTTTTAGCTTCTGTGTTGAACCCCACAACTGTCAAACCTCGACGTATAAACCCTTCCAGAAAGTAGGAACACTCGAGGTATTCAGAGATTTACATTTGGTTTGGAGCAATAACGTGCATGAATGGATAAATAAATAAAGCCCTGTACAGATGTGTTTTATAGATAATACATTATTATAACATAAAAAATATTCAAATATAGGTTTCATTAAAATGTACAATAATATATTTGCTTCTCAGTAAATATTTGTCTATTCCTAACGTTCCACATACCGGTAAAAATGTTTTCATTAAAATTCTCTGGATTTTATTTGACATGACGTCAGATTTGATTATCTTATTTATATTTGCTTAAGACACATTCAAACTTTATTTTAGATAACTCTAACCAATTATATTTGTACATGCACTGGAGACTGTCACAAAGCAGCCTGACAGGAATTAACATTCTTGATCTAAATTAAAAAGAAATGTATAGATTTATAAATGTATACGTAGTTTAATCAGGAGTGGCACGATGGCTTAGTGGTTACTGTCGCCTTGCACCTCTAGCGTCTGCGTTGTGTGTGTGGGGAGTTTGCATGTTCTCCTTGTGCTTGGTGGGTTTCCTCCCACAGTCCAAAAGAAACATATAGATTAGGCTAATTTGGGTTCCTAAATTGCCTGTAGTGTGTGAATGAGCATGTGAGTGTGTGCCCAGCAGTAGATTGACACCCCCTCCAGGGTGTACCCCGCCTCATGCCCCAAGTCTCCCGAGAAAGATCCAGGTTCCCCGTGACCCTGTACGCAGGACAAAGCGGTATAGACGATGAGAGAGTGAGTGAGCTTCATCAGTTTGTCACTGCTGAGCGAGCCGGAGGTGACGATGGAGACAGAAAACTCGCTGAGATGAACATAATGAAGAAGCATTGAGACTAGAGATCATGTGACTGTAAATCAATTCCTGCTATAACTGTGTGATATTTAGTCAAATGTGCAATTGTGTAACAGGAAATGTGCTACACCCACCTCCAATGCGTTCCATGATCCGGATTTTAGCTCTCACATACACCTGAACTCTAACACACCTGTTTCCTGTTTTCACTCAAGTGACTCAGAGTATTTAAGGAGCTCTGTTTCAGTCAATGCCTTTCTGAGCATATATATATATATATATATTTTTTTGTCTGCTTAAGTTTTATCATTCTGATTCTGAGTTTGCCGTTTCTTTATTTTCTTTGCCTGTTTGACCAGATTTCTGTCTGGGGCTTTATATTGTAAATATTGATTTTATTTACATCCACTTATGTCAAAACTTCAGACATTTCCACTAATGCAAATATTCACTTTGTAAAGTGAAGCAATCACAGACTCCTAGATCTCAGATATAGAAACTATACTATACCTGTCTGTAAGGGAAAAAAAGATATTTTACTTAAAACTAAACAAAAGGCCCTTTTTTCGGTTTCAGGCTACAGAGATGGAAATCACCCAAATGGCCAAAACGTCGTGATTAAATTAGTGAAACAGGAGGCAGCAGGCCTGAAGCAGACATGACTGAGCTGGGGTAAAGAAATCTCCCCATTCTGCCCCACATCCCTGCTTCCATTGAACAGTGCTCCAAAAGTATATTTCTATGTTCTCATGCCCCCAATGGGAGCCAGAAAATTCTGTCGAAGTAAGAGTCAATGTTCAAGGTCTTGGGGTCGAGTCTCTAGCACTATAGCTTTCAACACAACAGAAGTTTTATATTTATATACTGTACACTCTCTGTGGATTAAGCAGTGTTGTAAATCCTGACTTGAACATCTTGCAGGATTCTCAGCCTGCTTTGATGGTTTTCTCGTTCTCTATCAGAGGCTCGTGTTTATTCAACCCTCAATTACAGAAAGCCTCAGCCGGCAGGCCTTTAATTGATTGCTTTAATTGATTGGTCGGGGGTAACCATGACTGAAAAGCAGTTTATCTTAATCAGTTGAGAGGAAACCCAGAGTGGGGCTTGATTTCCTCCAGCTGATCACCCCTGTGTGGGCGACAGAGGGAAGAATGAAGAGAAAAACTAAAATCTGGAATATAGAGATGAGAGCGCGGAGAGAGAGAGAGAGAGAGAGAGTCTGAATGGGGATGAGTGGTTTGGGGAGAGTCTTGCCTTCTTTTATCTTACAGATTGTTCACGCATGTTTTATACCTGTGATTATGTGAGTAATACGGGATCACGTGAGAACATGCGTCTGTTGGGGTTAATCAAAGATGAATAAAAGCAGTCATGTTACAAAAATGAAGATATGAATAATAGGAATTGTGTGGAGAGTCGTGAAAAAAATAATAAATGGTAGGAATCATGATTAAAGCAATCACATGTGGAAAATAATCATGAAATTTAAAAAAAAGTGTGAATAATGAAATCATCATATTAAAAAAAAAACAATGAGTAAACTAAATGAATTCAATTAAGTTTTATTTATAAAACGCTATATAGCTCTTTTAATGATGGTCATTGTTGCAAAGCAGCTTTACACTATCAAAAAAATATCTAATTGCATGTGATAATAAATTAAGCAGTAAAATCACGCGAGGGAATCAAATGTTAAAGCATCTGCAAATAAATGAATCACTTGTTTTACTGAGATTTTTAAAAACAGAATAAAATATTAGAGTCAAAAAGGACATCAAAGTAAAAGAATCATATGATCACAATTTCTAATGCTTTAAAGTTGAAAAAGTTTGTGTGTGTGTGTGTGTGTGTGTGTGTGTGTGTGTGTGTGTGTGTGTGTGTGTGTGTGTGTGTGTGTGTGTGTGTGGGAGGGGAGAGGGGGGATTGGGTTGCTAGCAGTCACTCACATTAGGAAACTCTGAGGAGGGGAACAAGGTAACTTTTTATTTCTTTTGTTCTCATTTTTATTTATATGATATGCTTAAAAGTAAGTGCAACCCCTGACCAGAACATCAGACTGAACTCTTGTGGGAAAGTTTTCCACTAGTTGGGGTGTGGCTCTGTGGATTTGTGTTCATCCAACTACAAGACCATTAGTGAGCTCAGGCACTGATGTTAGGATATCGAGGATGCTCCAGTTTCAATTCCAGGTTATTCCACAGAGTTAGGGCCTCATAATGTTTTGATAGATAAGGGTTTGGCGCTCTTACCTTTTCGAGAAACTGTACAAACCTCTTCGAGAGACACTGGAGACTCATTCCATAATTTAGCATCAAATACATTTAAATGACCCCTTAAATGTCTTTGTGAATGAGTTGCTGCTCTAAAAACAAATGTAACGTTTTAGAACCAGTGCATTAAATGTATAGTGTGTATAAACCTGTGAGTTGCAGCTGCACTACTGTCAGAGCTGCTGTTACAGGAAACTAATCAACACGTACATTATTTGATTAGAACTCACTTACTCACTCATCGTCTGGAGCCTACTGTATCCCTGGAGACGGGGTGCTAAACCATTGCAGGGCACACAAATACACACATGCCAATTAGCCTAATCTGCATGTCTTTGGACAATGGGAGGAAACTGCAGTACCTGGAGGAAACCCAACAAGCATGGGGAGAACATGCACTCCCCATGCACACAGAGGCGGGAATCGAACCCGGACCCAGGCGGGGCAAGGTGACAGCGCTAATGACTAAGCCACTGCCCCGCCGGACTAAAACTCAACAGCAGATAATCAGACATTTGATCTATTCTATGATGACGTCCAAGTCAAACTGTGACTCGTGATGAAATGTCTGGTGAATGAAGGCGTAAAACCATACTTCAAGCGCGGTACGGTGATGAGACCCTTAGCCGCAGTAAAACATATGAGCGGTGCAAATGTTTTAAAGAAGGCCGTGCGTGCGTGTGTGTGAGAGTCTGTGTGTTTCTGTGTGAAGCTACAGAGAGGGTGGAAAGTGTATTGTATTGCATGAAGTGTTGATTTCCACATCGTTGTCTAGTTGAATATCAATGATTGCTCCATTACAGCAGTTTGACGTTTCATCCCCGAGTATTTTTCAATCTGTTTCTCCGAGATCGCACGCATTACTCTGTATGTTCTTCCGTATGGCGGCAATTGAGCGCTAACATGATGGAGGGGTGTGATTGACAGACATTTGACACTGTCTCTCTTATAAATTGTGAATTGTGATGTTTCTCTCTCTCTCTCTCTCCCATCCTGTCTCAGCCACTCTTCCCAGATAAATGTTTCATAAAGGCAGCTTCAATAACGTGGTGCAGAAGAACACGTGCAGCAGATTACAGGAGACGTCACTCAGTCACTTTCACCTTAGCCTGCACATCTGCATTTCCTCCGTCTGAAAGTGCACACTCCACACAGTAAAAGTGATGGAGAAGCCTGTTTAAATATCTCAGAGGGGCCGACAGACGAGATATAAACCTATTAAAGGAGGAATCTGTATCAGGTGTGAAGATTTGAAGTTGCGTCACGACTGTAATGCTACAGTAAAAATTCATCAGCTAGTCATTAATTAATCACACACTAATGGAAAAAACAGACTTATTATTTCTCAACTCTTTACCAGTTGTGCATGATGCTCCTATGATTATTATTACTTTAAGCAGTATGACATAAGAGGGAGTGCTGTACTGCTGGTTATAGCACAGCTGTGACGTGGTCGTAGACATCACAGCCTTGCTATATACAGCAATACAACACAACCTCAAGTGTTATTGCTTTTATACAACAGTCCTACAAACACCATTTATTAAACTCTTAGCGGCACTCGTCAGGAGAATAAACCATGGAGGGTGTGGACACACTTTAGACTCACACTTTAGAATGTCAGCCCCGTTAACTTCCAGGTTTCACACATCAAGTACTGAAGTGCCCTTGATCAGGGGTAAGAAAAGGATTTGGGATTCAGCCTTGTTTTCAAAGCTAGATAACTTTGTTAACATAAATAAAATGACACGGACGGTTCAGGGGCGATTCAGAAGGACTTGGAAGTGATTAGTGCAGAGACGTGAGGCGTGTTGTGTAAGACGACATGACGTTATCAGATGTGAGTTGTTGCTGAAAGTGCTTCTGTGACTGGGTGTGAATGTTCACATTATTTATTTTTATTTATTTTTATTGGTGAAACAACCATAAATAACCATAGAAGATGTGAACATATGTGTGTGTGGTATTTCTTTGCCTCTGTGACCTCTTTTTTGTTGTTTTGTTTTTTTACTCAATCTGGTTTGGTTACAATGAAAAATTATTTTCAATGTATTTCTGAGGTTGTGGTGAAAAAAGGAGATGAGTTTATGATTTAGGGTTTTTGGGCTTATTGCGCAATTGCTCTGTGTGTTTTGCAGTATTTATTTATTTATTTATTTATTTATTTATTTGTGCTCTCCAATTTTGTAATTTGTTTCCCAAATTTAGTCTTGGTTTCAATTAATCTCTCTCTCTCGCTCTCTTTCTCGCTCTTAATTGATTGCAGTGTTTTAAATGTTTTTTTTTTGTTGTTGTTGTTGTTGTTTCCAAGTTTTTAGAATTTAGAATTTTCTCCTATTTCTATTTTTCCTGTGCATTTTTCAAAGTTGTCAAAGTTGTCAAAGTTTTCACTCTCAGAATTATGTTCTATTATTCTGCAAAATGACCAGTCCGGGTTTGTCTTGAATGCCCCACATAAAAAAAGCAAAAGTTATATATATTATTGAAACATTATTTAACATTTTTAGCTTATTTGATTTAAATCTTTTTTTATTTTATTTTGAAAACTCAAAATTCCCATGTTAAACAATGGAACCCGTTCTCTACTCTCCTGTACAGGACCTCACACCCGAACAGGGTCACATGTTAAAACATGGATCGATATGGTGAAGCCCCACTGGGGTCGTTTATTTTCAGAACCATGACCACGACAGCGACGAGTTCACTGTGACATGACCATTTTGTCATAAAGTTTAAACTTTTGCCTTATAAGTCATCATTTTTTTCCCTGCTCTACCTCTCCCACAGCCTTGCGTCTGGAAAAATAAATAAATAAAAAATTTTCCCCTTTAGAATCCTGATTTATTAGGTTTGTTTTTTTTTTCTTTCTTTCTTTGAAGCACGCGGTCTCATCATGGGTTGTACACTGATTCTGCCTCGGCCCTGCGATCGATTGTTTGACTTCTAAAGACACATTGTGCTTTAATGAGGTTCGTCCTGACTTCTGGAGGAGTTCTGCTTTTTCAGATTTTTTTTTTTTTTACTTCAATCCAGGTTTCTATCTCTCTTGTCTTTTTTTGTTTTTTTTAAATTTTAATGCAATGTAACTTCATTGCATTCCTACTCAAGATCAAAGTCTTGCAGGTGCTCTGGTGTTTGAAGTGATTTCTATTTGAAGTGGATTTCCAAAGAAACTTGATGTAAAACAAAAGTTTACATACATTAGAGTCTTTGTGGGATCGTGTGTATCGATCAGGTTGTTTGATAAAGGGAATGAAAAAGGAAGAGCGGGTCTTTTATTCTTTTATTCAACTCACAGAGCGCAGTCTGAAGGTCTGAAGGTCTGAAGTACATCTGAAGACTGGACATGGTTCTGGACTGATTTGTGATTGCAGTTAGTTTAAAACTAGTGCGGTGTGAAGGTTCGGCTGCAGCAGGCGTTTAAGGCTCATTGTGTGATGCCCGATAGCGGGATTATAAATCATTACAGTGTACAGATGTGGAAAAGTAAAGATGAAGTAAAGACAAACGATACTGAGAAATAAAAGGATTTTGTACAACGCGGATGTACAAACGATGTCACTTTATCTTATACAGTAATTCATCAATTCAGAAATATATTCATGAGCATCTTTATATAATTATATATACTGTATATATCTGAAACATGAGCAGCCACACTTTGGTGAAGGAAGGTCAGGATCTGAGCTCTGAGTTTGAGCCAATTAATTTTTCCCCTGATGTGACCTCATATAAGGCAAGCCCCTCCCCCATCTCTGATGAAGAGCCCCAGAAAGCTACTTCTAGCTACATGTGGTCCTAGTACCAATACTTCTGTCTTGTCAGGATGAAACAGAAGGAAGTTAAATAGCATCTAGTGTCGAATGTCCTTCACACATTGCTCAGCTTAATAAAGTTAAGGAATGAATCTCCTAATAAAGCTCTGCGTGCTAGTTGATGCGAATATACATTTATCACAGTAGCGCGGCTCTGTGCCTACATTATTTCTAAGACACACTTTAAACGAGAAGAGATGGTGATCTGAGATCTTCAGACAGAAATATCACTATATTTTCTATATTTAATCTAAGGTGTGGCCGCCTTGTGAGGTGGTCGTACTATATACTGATTTACTCCCACTGAGTCCAGAATGGACATAAATGCTGCTCTCAGAGGGTCTTTTGGATTCTCAAAATGAATATTAAAGTCTTCGGAAATTAACAGAAAGCAGAGGAAATCCACAAAAATCACAAAGAAATTCAGAGTACGACCCTGGGGGTCTGTAAATAATTATTAGCAGAACCGACTGAGCAGACTTCACATTTGTGGCTACACCTGTTATTTTTATACAGATAACTTTAAAAGCACTACATTTCTGTCCGAGATTTTTCTATGATGGTCAGATCATCATTATAAATAACTGCGCTGCCTCCTTCTCTATCACCCAGTGGTAAAAACGCAGTGGACTTGGTACAGTGACCAGAGGTCGAGTCCCACTTGGTTTAGTATTAATATCGTTTAGAATATTGTGTTAGGGGAGTTTGTTCAACATCATCATGTAGTCAGGTGGCTGTTGTATGTAACTGTGTCGAGGAGGATGAGCTTCATTTAACGCTACAACTCATTCTGTTGTTATCCATGTTTCTGTTAAACACAGTATGTTAAACTCCTGATCAGTGATCGTTTCATTAACAGTGCACACTTTAGATGTGAGAGATCTAATATTTAACAGTCCTAACTTCAGAGGTGCTGGCTGTGTATTTATTGTGGTCTAATTCTATATTAATTAGATTACTGAAACAGACTTTCTGGGTATTTCTGCATTTTTGTTTAGCTTTTTCTTTAGTCTCAATCTAGTGGTACCTGAGTGATGACTCTGTGCAGCTAGCAGATGATCGGATTAGCCTGTTTGTCTGCTTCATTGCCTGGGCTCTGGGGAGTCAGCGATTAACTAGGCCTGTTCTGAGACAGTGTGCTATACTACAAGTAATTAGAGCAGCAACTTCCCGAGTGGGATGGACACCGGGAACAGTGGACCACAGGACAGGTTTGTCTTCAAAGGGACTCCAACTGTCTATAAAGCCTACATTATTTTCAGAACACCACCTGGATGTCCGGCAGTTTAGTGACGATAACCTGCTGAAAGCAATGTTGCAATTTTGCATTGGGATGGGGCCAGAGCATATTATTTCACTGGACATTTTCTTCACTAATTCAAACACCCCTTCCATCAGCACCCAGGCTCCCGGTGCCCCTAAAGGCCAAGCTAATTTCACGTGAATCAAAATAATGTCTCCTATAACCAGTGTCCTTTCAGGCGTCTCGCTGGATGTTTCACTGGGGGATTGATTCTCTTTTGCAGCCAGCTAGTGGTCATTTCCTAGTAGTCATTCGAGGAACTGCACAGTTACGAACTTCCTCTTTGGCTTAATTTTTCAGCAAAGAGCTAGCATCAGGTTATAGGTTATTATCAGACATGAATGAGCACGGGTCACTTGTTTGTTTTATTCCGTTCAAAACCTTTATTCACTTTATCTCTGTGCTTCATTCTGCCTTTCCATCCATGTCTTTAATGAACTCTAATGAATCACATGACTTCAAGGCAAACACGCTGGTCAGCAGGTTTGAGAAGCACTCCTGTTACTGAGCTTGAGAACCAATACAATTCATAACTCTGTGTGTGTGTGTGTGTGTGTGTGTGTGTGTGTGTGTGTGTGTGTGTGTGTGTGTGTATGGCCTGCTGTAGTTTATGGAGGCCGTAAATCATGCGCCAGTAACCGAGGTCGTGGACCGATTAGGTTTAGAATCAATTTGTCAGAGGAACATGGAACGTTTAAACCATCAGGGCCAAATCGAAAAACAGACTCCTGAGTTAATGAATTTAAATGCAGACGTCTTGCAGTTCACTTGTTATCCAAACCGCGTGTGGCGCTTTATCTTCAAGTAAACTCTCGAAATTTTATCAGCAAGGAGTCGAAGAATCACAGCTGGAGCGTAAGAGTTAATGCACAAATGCTCTGGTTTAAGAAATGAAGACTTCTGCTGGATTTTCTTTCGACAGGATGCGAGTAGTTTAATCCTCACTCTAGATACTTTGGCTCCGTTATCAATCAGAGTTCTCAATTCTCTCCGCTGCTATAACTTTTGTAAGCGTTTGATTTTTTTTTTTCTTATCCATTTTGCAGATGCTCTTATCTGATCTTTCTTATGGGAGAGGCAAGGAGAACACAAGAGTGAGGTTCAGCTCAAAGTCATTTGAGGTGATGAGAAAGGAACATACCAGAGTGGATGGAATCAACTTCATTAAAAGAAAAAGCTTAAATTAAATGTTTTTCATGTATGTATGTAAGAGGAGTGAAATATTTCACTCCTCTTACACCAGCAAATTGTACAAGCATGAACTTGGAGAAGAGGAATCGGTTTATTGAAGCTTCATAAAAGCTTCAATAAAATGATGCATACTGAGGTGTTGTCCCTTCTATATACTATATAACTATATACTAATGAAAAAACTGCAAAAGATACAAAGATGACTCCTAAGCCCAGAATGTACAGTTTTGGCCAAAAGTAGTGAGACAACCCCTGCCATATATTATAGTACAAAGCAGTTGATTTCACTAATAATTCAAACGCTGGTTGAAGAGTTGTGCTAATTACTGGAACAACTAATGAAAAGCTGCTTTGTGATAATAGTATTTAGCTTCTGGAACTGTGGCCTGGGTCACCTCCAGACCGAAACCCATCAGCAAACTGTTGGACAACGTTGAAGAAGGCAGTAGCGGCTGTTTCTGTGTAGTGTGAGACGTACACGTCTATGTGATTGTACAATAACACATTGGAACTATTGCATATACAATTAATAAAAATAAAGAAGAAACCACTGGAGCATAACCAGTTTCTTTTTTTTTTTTCTTCTTACAGGTGCATGTATTGGTGAGATTTTTCGTGATGCCCGTACAACTTTAAACGACGACTCAAGACGTATTTGTTTCTTCAGTACTTGGACTAATCCCCCTTAAAAAACTTTTTTTTTTATCCCTTTCCCAACTCTGTTTGAGTGATGGCACTTAGTTAGTAACTCAGTAACCCAGTGTAAGTATCTATTCAATGACGGAACTTTTAAGCGCTTTTTGTAAATCGCTTTGGATAAGATCGTCTGCCAAATGTCTAATTGAAAATGTAATATTTAAAGGAAATGACATCACAACACAACAAAATAACCCAAGATCATGCAGCATTTGCAGAGCTTTAATAACTCAAATAAAACAAAATGCAAATAAATTGTAGACAAATTGTGTTAAAGCTTTGGCTAAATAACATTAAGAAATCAGTATTTGGTGGAATAATAACTCCGATTTGCACTTACAGCTTTCATGCGTTCTGGCTCTCCACCACTCTTTTTGCAAAAAAGCAAACAGCTCCGCTTTGCTTGATGGTTTGTGACCCTCCATCTTCCTCTTGATGACACTCCAGAAGTTTTCTGGAGTAAATTGCAGTGCTTTCTTATTTCTTTTTCCAGGGCTGTATATGTATATAAACATGTGTGTTTTGCAGCTTTTGCAGCAGTAACTGTAACTTTGGATGAGTGTTAATATATAGTTTTAACAATGTTCTGATGGTGCTCAAAGGTTTTTTTTTTTTTTGAAACCTGAATGATGTTCTGCTAATGCTGAACTTAAGTTTGCAAACTCAACCTCAAAACATCGGAACTGTAACCTTTATTTGAGCAATTTTAACAATTTTAATGTTCACACAACATCCGACAAAACGCTGATTGGTTCTAATCAACCATTGGGACGGACACAACAGCTTCCCCTTTTTAAGATTATTAGATGGGTTTGGTGTTAATGTTGTTTAGAACATTGTGTTGGGGGGGGGCGGTGGGTTGTTCACCATTATCCCATCATCACATATTCAACGGCATCATTTAATTTTTCATTTCAACATTCAAAAACAACCCAGGACATCCAGGACGTTGTCCCAATGAGTGAAAATTTGCCAACATAACATCACAAACGTTTTGGAAACCAAACATTCCTGCTTGTGCACTGCTATCAGAGCTGCTATTCTTTAGAATATCAGAATCAGAACCCAGAAATCTTTAAATCTCCGGGAGAAGTTAAATACTGCGACACTTAGACTAAGAGTAAACAGTGGAACACCATAGTAATGGCTGATCCTCCTGGTCCTGTACCTTTTCCCAGTTTCTTCCTCTTTCAAATGTGTCTTTGCCCAACAGGAGGGACTCAGAGGACAGATTTTCTTGTGTTTTCTACGTCCTTCCAAGCTAAGTCTGGAATAAAGAATCTCCACGCTCTCTCCAGTGACAAGCGGAACAGAACAAGACCTGTAATTTTGAGCCGAAACCCACTTGGCACACCTTCACTAGCGTCAGCAGCAGCAGCAGAAGACCTCGAGTGGAGGGAGGATCTGGAGAAGTCAGACAAAAGAGGAGGAATGGAGAGACATTTCAGCCTGAAAGCCACTGATGAGAGTCTCTCACTCATTCTTATTCTTGTTTTCTCTCTCAGCCTTGTTCCTCCAGCTGGACAGGGTTCTCATCTGCCATGGCACCTCTTCTGTCTTGTCTATTTGTGCCATCTTTTATAATAAAAAAAATATATATATAATACCAAGTTTTCATTTTAATGACATGAAATATTAAAGCGTTATTAAATTCATGTTTATAAACTAAACAATGATGCAGATTGAGAAGTAGTTTAGCAGGAACTCTAACATTGTATGACATTGTCTGCATATCTGTAATTAGGTTGTGATTTCATCTGTCCAAAACATGACATCGGGACAACCTTGTTGTTTTTTTAAAGTTAGAATGAATTTGATGAAAAGCTGGAATGGACGACCCTAAATCCTTTTGTTTGAAGGATTACAACCTTCAAACAAAAGAATATGAATATTTTCTTCTATGTACTGTATGTATATGCTGGTAAATGACATCACGCACCAAAAGAGGAGGAAACAAATAAAAGTAATATCAACAGGATGAAATTTTACACGGAAGTGTTACAAGGGGCGTTCAAGTCAAACTGGGACTTGACGAAATTTTTGGTAAACGAAGGCGTAAAAGTGATGGAAAATTACAGAAGATTTCAAGCTGTGATAAAAACTGTACTGAGGAAACGTTCTACCTTGATGGTATCCAAGCACTACCGAAACACTGGGATAAGTGTGTTATTAGGGTAGCAGGGGATTATATAAAGAATAAAAAAAAGTTTTTGCTTTCATTACTGTTTTCTGTTATTCTGCGCAATCTAAAGTCCTGGTGTGACGTGAACACCCTGTTGTATTTAATTAAGAGAAATATAAAATGTTTGGAAATCCTATTCGGTTAATTGTGTCGTTTGTTCATTCAGTGTAATGGTTGTCTAATATCATCTCATCAAAGACGACCCAAAACCTCTGAGTCCACAACATTACCAAATTAACATTGCCGGAGTGTTTTGACAAACAAAAATTACTACCGGGAGGTCATGTGTTTTTTTACCCACCTTGTCAAATGTCAAATTCAATCCTATGCACAGTACTGCAAAAACAAGGAGTCTAATACACTGAGTACACTGTGACCATTTAGCTGTAAAAAAAAAAAAAAAGTCCAAGCTGTAATTACTAGTGGTGTTGAAGTCAACTCCCTTTATTTCTCTATAGAATCTCCTGCTACACTAATGCACTTATCCCAGTGTGTCACTAGCGCTAGGAAGTTTTCTCAGTCGCTGGAGCCATGATCGGACTGCCTGCTTTATTTCAGAATTGCCGGGCTCCCAGGAGCTCTGAAACACTCTGAAATGGCTTGGAGCGAGGTCAGGACTGTACGGGGATGTGACATTCGACATGATGCGAGAGTAACTCCCAGTTCCGAGTTCCTGCAATTTTGAGTTCTTGTAAGTGGTGTTGGTGAATGATTGCGTGTACAGTTCCCACATACAGATGCGTCTTCTTCTTCCGCATGTTTTCTTCCGATTTTCAAGGATCAGGCGTTCCACTCGCTGAATGTTCTCGGGAACGACTGCAGTGGGATCAAAACCACCTCGGCCGGGATCGTCAGTGAGGCCTTCTTTAAAACATTTCACCATTCACATGTTTTACTTACTTTAAGAGTCTCATCACTATACTGTGCTTGAAGTCTTCTGTAAATGTCAATCGCTTTTACAAATTCATCACAAGTCCTGGTTTAAATTACTCCCCCCCCCCCTATTTAGATCAATAATTTATCTATTATTTAGTATTAAACTACAGTATTTTTATATTGTGCTTCAACACTTAATTGTCCTCACATGGCCTGAAGATAAGATGTACATCAAGTTTCATTATGTTCAGCTGTGAAATTGATAAAACAATGTTAATGTAATGTGGTCACTTGTGAAGAAAACACCTCCATGATCTGACAGATAAGGTGTTGCAGTTTACCCAGGAAATACTCATTACATCCAACAAAGCATCACTTCAGCAGAAGTGAAGCCGAATCTAGAGTAAAGCTAAAAACAGAGATTTTCCGTGTCTATTGTCACAGCAGGGATTTCGTGTGTCCAGGTCGCGGTGTCGCAGTGTCGTGACATATTCACATAATTCCATCTTGTTTGCTTTGACAACACGGATGAAAAACACAGAGCGTTGGTGTCGATCAGGGCCGCTCTCCCTCGAGACACACGTGAACAAGACCCGGCCGCGTACAGTTGTGTCGCTGCATCTGCAAAATACCTGAAGAGAAAAAAAAAGGAGAAATATGAAATATTTACTTCACTGGTTTGCCTCTGATGGTCCACACAGACTTCTGGGTCTATGGATATGGATATGGATATGGATATTTTTCCTCTTTTAAGAGAAAGGTCCTGAGGTGCGTCTGTACAGTGCAGGGTTTATGCTGAGCACAATGTCAGCTTCATTCAGCTTCGAGTTACATATTTTTTCGCTTGGAAACAGTGCTTTCTTTGTATCCCCGCAGGCCCGGCTATGATACGCCCCCTCCTCATCAAAACAGGTTTACCTTTCTGGCAGCAGCAGCAGCACCTACTGTACAGTATAATCTATACTTTTTTGTACCCGTAGTGTCTTTACAACACTTTGCCGGAGTTCGTGGCCAGCCAAAGAAAACAGCGTCGGAGGCAGGGGACATGGGGGCTGATGGGTAGGTGTATGGGGTGCTGGGATTTGGCCTCGCTTGTGCCTCTGTGTGCTTTTTCTTTACAGACTCGGCTTTTTTAGATTGGAGAGATGCGTGGCCGAGGCTCTGTTGGGACCGGCGCAGACACAAAGCCCATTTCTCTGGGAGATTGCTGCACTGTTTGCTGACATGAATAAAGCTGTCGCTTTCTCTGCGCTGCAAATTTGCCCAGGGACGCGACTTTAGACCCTACGCCCACCCTCGTCACCTCCCATAGTCTCACTATCCTCTCGCTTTTGTCGTTCAAATACGACGCTTTCTATACACACTTTCTTTTCATCTAGGGTTTTCTACTGAAAGCTACACGGCTACTCTACAGTTCTCCGAACACTTCTTTTTGTGCATTTTTTCTCACTTCAGAGATGCATGTTACTCAAAAAAAAAAAAAAAAGAAGAAGATATATAGTTATACCTTGTCATATGAATTTAATCCGTTCCTGAGGCGAGTTCTTCAAGCAAAATTTCGTCTTGTAAAACTCATTTTCCCATAGCAAATAATTTAAATGCAGATAATTCGTTCCAGACCCCCAAAAATATTACCAATATTACCAATTTCAAACTATTTTGAAAAGACTTGTAAAAGAAGTAAACTATGAAATTAGTCTAAGATTAGTAAACTAATCACAGATCAGCCTGAATTCTTGTAACATAGAAGGTGAGATTTGTGGAGAAAATATTGCTTCGGAAACTGTATTTAATTTGTTAATGGTAGAAGTAGCTCAGTGCTGCCAGTTGGAAAAAATAAAAACCCACATTGTAGAGCAGATATGAGTTACATCTAATCTATGGATCATGTCTAATCTATTGAATATAAATAATCCATGGGTCATTTCTAATTCATGAGTTATATCTAATCTATGAGTTATGTCTAGGTGACACACATGGGGGGGGGGGGGGGGGGTTGGGGGGGGGTGGAGGTGGTCACTACCTCCGCTCCCGGATTAAAAGTGCGAGAATGTGTGAAAGGAGCTAGTGTTTAATCTGTACAGGTAACAGCATCAGCTTCAGTCCATAGTGTTTCATTTGTCCATGGTGATTAATTTCACCCTGAAGTGTTTAAAACAGTTTGTGGGAACATGTGGATACAACAGTAGTTACATTAACATAATCTGGGAAAATTCCTGGTTTCACTTACTCTATAGCGGCTCTACACATCATCATCCTGTCTTGATCTTAAGAGAAAAAAAAACACAACAGTTTGGTCAAAAACATTAGCGAAAACAGCAAAGCATAAACTCCTCTGTCCGTTAATAAACATTGTAATTTGCAGCTGCTGTCTATTCAGATTTAAGAACAGCACTGGAGTAATAAATGTAAGAGCTCTTCAGACAGGAAGTGTGTAATCATTTAAAAAAATATCAGTAATAATCGTGAAGCCGTGTCTTATTTAAGGTGTAAGCAGTGAGGTGTTTGAATAAGGTTTTACGATTCCCCGAGACGTAGCACTTGTGCGCTGGTTGGAAGAAGTAACATTTTGTTCAGCGTATGAGTCAACTGTTGTGCCCGTTACGAGGAAATGGGTTAAGACCACAGACGTGGCGCTCCAACACAAACAGTCCCATGCATTCCTGAGCCGGCCGGTCTGAGGCCCGATTCAGTCGAACACAGAGTGCAGGGCTTGAGCGCTCTGAAACCTCGCTCTCACACTGGGAAGCTCGGACGCTCGGCTTTCTCAGACAGAGCCACAGTGAATTAATACGAGAACCTCCTCAATGCACTCACCCGGTCTAACCTCTACCAACCTACGCCTGGAAAAAAACCCTACGACAAAGTCTGTGATGGATGGCTAAAAAAAGCTTTCTCATGCCCCTTAAGAGGGATGAACAGCGGCTCCGAGCCTGGCGGAGAATCCCAGCACCGCTCCGGCACTTTGACATTTCACTCTTCAGTCACTGGTGTCGTCTCTGTTTCCCACGAGATGCTGGAAGACGTACTGAGAACTTCTGGTCCAATGTTTTTACACAGTTATTCACTTTTTCAAATATTTTACTTAAAAACTTGTATTATTGTTCTGGACTCAGTGTTAAAATCATTACTACTCATGCTTTTATTTTATTTTTCCATATTTTTGTCATTCTACTGTATCTGCTTTGTTTCAGTTGTGCCTGCTTCAACAGAGCAGTTATTACGTCAAAAACCTTGCAAGTGTTAAATTTAACTCATCAAGCATCAAAATAAATAACAGTTTTCTGGTGTGCACCACAAATGAACATGTAATATATATAGAATAAATACAATAGAATAAACTACAGTTTTATAGTGTGCACTAGAAAAGAACATGTAAAAAAATTAATAAACAAATAGAATAGAATAAATAAATCCTAAAAATTTAATTAAATGAAATAAAAAATAAATAAATAAGTTTATTAAATAAGTTTATTTAATAGTGTGCACTAGAAAGGGACATGTATTAAAAATGTAAATAAAATACATGTTATTTTGTATATTTATGCATATTCATAGCTCTTGGTGGTTTTTGATTTGAGAATAAATGTTTTGATGTTTATAAAATGTTTTTTACACTAATGACAGACCAGCGATTAAGCCTGACGACAGCGAACGGTGCCGCTCAAGTCTTCGGGCAGCAGAACAGCAGAAATCATGCGGAAATCAGGATCGAGTAAACACACACGTTGTTTAGAGTTAGCTCAGGACTCACAAGGAGACTTTTTTCTCTCGATAAGCATGTTTTTGTTTACGTTTCTCTCACACTCTTACATTTATATATAATTTATCGTTGCCATGACGATTCATTTCAGTGATAATGTGGTTAAGTGAGCATATTTTAGCTAGCTTTGTGAAAAGTTGTGCGATTAATGAATTTTGTGTTTTTTGTCAGTTTAAAAAAAGTTTCTATGTGTGTGTGTGTGTGTGTGTGTGTGTGTGTGTGTGTGTGTGAGTGTGTGTGTGTGTGTGTGTGTGTGTGTGTGTATGTGTGTGTGTGTGTGTGTGTGAGTGAGTGAGAGCGTTGTTGTTGGGAAGGTATGCAAATCGAGCCGATCGTCATGAGTCACTGAGTCTCTGTGAGATTGGACGAGGAAGAGAAACGTCGGAGAAACAATGCGCTCTCTTCAGTAATAATTAAGCTGATGGCCTATTATGCTGTATCGCAAATCAATACGCGGCGTCGCTGCGCTGAGGGAAGCGGGGAGGCCTGGCGTCGCTCCAGCGGCCGTCTCGTGCTGTGAATGAGCAGCTGCAGGTGCATCGCAACTTAGTTTTGCAACGTGTGTGTGTGTGTGTGTTGAGGGGTGCAAAAGGAAGAACAGTCTGGTGACAATAGTGGAAACCTCTTCAGTGTTTCAGTGTAATTGTGTGTGAATGATCATTTGAGGAAAAGCATCGCTTTTGTTACGCAGGTGCCCTGTCTCTCTCTCTCTCTGTCTCCCTCTCTCTCTTTCTCTGTCTGTCTCTCTCTCTGTCTCCCTCTCTCTCTTTCTCTCTCTCTCTCTCTCTCTGTCTCCCTCTCTCTGTTTCTCTGTCTGTCTCTCTGTGTGTCTCCCTCTCTCTCTTTCTCTGTCTGTCTCTCTGTGTGTCTCCCTCTCTCTCTTTCTCTGTCTGTCTCTCTGTGTGTCTCCCTCTCTCTCTTTCTCTGTCTGTCTCTCTCTGTGTCTCCCCCTCTCTCTTTCTCTGTCTGTCTCTCTCTGTGTCTCCCTCTCTCTCTTTCTCTGTCTGTCTCTCTGTGTGTCTCCCTCTCTCTGTTTCTCTGTCTGTCTCTCTCTGTGTCTCCCTCTCTCTCTTTCTCTGTCTGTCTCTCTCTGTGTCTCCCCCTCTCTCTTTCTCTGTCTGTCTCTCTCTGTGTCTCCCTCTCTCTCTTTCTCTGTCTGTCTCTCTGTGTGTCTCCCTCTCTCTGTTTCTCTGTCTGTCTCTCTCTGTGTCTCCCTCTCTCTCTTTCTCTGTCTGTCTCTCTCTGTGTCTCCCCCTCTCTCTTTCTCTGTCTGTCTCTCTCTGTGTCTCCCTCTCTCTCTTTCTCTGTCTGTCTCTCTGTGTGTCTCCCTCTCTCTGTTTCTCTGTCTGTCTCTCTCTGTGTCTCCCTCTCTCTCTTTCTCTGTCTGTCTCTCTCTGTGTCTCCCCCTCTCTCTTTCTCTGTCTGTCTCTCTCTGTGTCTCCCTCTCTCTCTTTCTCTGTCTGTCTCTCTGTGTGTCTCCCTCTCTCTGTTTCTCTGTCTGTCTCTCTGTGTGTCTCCCTCTCTCTCTTTCTCTGTCTGTCTCTCTGTGTGTCTCCCTCTCTCTCTTTCTCTGTCTGTCTCTCGCTCTCTGTCTTACTTTGTCTCATTCTCACTCTGTCTCTATCACCTTGTCTCAGGTTATAACTTTCTGTTTCTTATAATCTCTTTCTCTCTTTATATCTTTCTTTTCTGTCTGTCTCTATCTTTCTTCTATCATTTCTGTTTTTATTCTCTCTTTTTTATTTGTCCCCTCTGCTGTCTTTCTTGATTTGTGTCTTTTTCTCTCTCCAAATGTATCTCTTCTGTATCTCTTTCTCATTTTCTACCAATGCTCTTCTGTCTATCTTGTATCTCTCACTGTCCATCTGTCTGTCTGTTAGTCGCTCTCTCTCTATCATTCTATCACCTGTACAAGCTCTCATTCGCTCTCTCTATGACTTGTCTCTGTCCCTTGCTCTGTGTGTCTTTCTCCTCTCTTTGTATCCCTTTTTCTCATTCTGACTGTGTCATAATGTCTTGGTCCCTGTCTGTCGGTCTCTCTCTCTCTTCTCTCTCTCTCTCTCTGTCTCTCTCTCACTCTTTTTGAATCTTTCAAACAACATCGTAACGTTGCTTTTAAAAGGAAAGAAAACCGTGACGTAGTCGCGCAGACTGATCTGCACCTCATCCCTGACCTCACCGCGTTAGCATCCGCGCCGATCCCCAGAGCGAACGTGAAAACGTGAACATTGTGACTTTCGCCGGTTCTCTGTTTACTCTCTGGTTTGTTTTGCGTCTCTGTTTATCCGCTTTAATTCCGCCATTTTCCCGCTCTATTGGATGTTGTGTAGCCGTCATCAAAAGACGCCTCTCCATGGAACTTCTAGTGTTTTGAAGGAGAACTGAATCGGCATTAAAAATTAAATGCTATATTGCAAAACATCACTTCACAGACTAGGGGGCGAGTGTAGGAGCAGATGTTTCTGCAGTGATCTGTAAATAAGTGGAATCGAAGATAAAGACGAAGAGAGAGAGAGAGAGAGAGAGAGAGAGAGAGAGAGAGAGTAGTTAGTTGTGCAGGAAGCAGACGAGCCCACTTTAAATCGGGGAGCAGGAAACGGTAAAGAGCGAGGAGTCATCATTTTTATTTATTTATTTATTTTCTCTCTCTTCTCCTTCTTCTTCTTCTCTTTCACTTCAAACCTTGTGGTGTGTGTGTGTGTGTGTGTGTGTGTGTGTGTGTGTGTGTGTGTGTGTGTGTGTGTGTGTGAACACAGACTTAAAGAAAGCAAACCGAAAAAGGAAATGAATCATTGATATGGAAAAAACATGATTTCAGGAATAAAGTTGAGATGAAATTGGAAATAAGTTTGAGCCGTGAAGGCTTCAGTTTATTATTTGGTTAAGTGACACACACACACACACACACACACACACACACACACACACACACATGAAAAGGGAGAGGGAAAGAGAGAGAGAGAGAGAGACGCATACGTTGCTGCCCTCCACATATTTAATGAAATTTCTGACAATTGTTCTCCAATCAGATTAAGTGCTTGTTTAAAATGCAAATCTGTCCTTGTCTCTGACACGCTGTAATTAAGCAGAACAATGCTCTATTTTTCCCCTGCTGTAACACGGTCCTCATCAAGGGCTTTGAAAACGGGACAATGATTGACCACCTGGTCTAGTTACAGTAGCTAAATTTATTAGCGCTTCTGTCTCTATAGAAAATCAATGAGGGATTGTACGCGCTGGAAAAGGTTCGGCCGTGTTTCTCCATCCGCCGTGTAATTAGCTTGACCCAAGTGACAGATGTTGAAGATAATTCGGCATGTCGTCATTATCTTTGTCATAAAAATGTCATTTCTCAGCGCTGATTTAAAAAAAAAAAAAAAAAGAAAAAAACTCTGCTAATTCTCTTTAAAGATATTAAGACGTCCTGAAATAGAAGCAACCAACAATAAAGATCTCAGGCACTTCATCTTCATTAATGATTAATTTTCTTTCTTTTTTTTATACACTAATATCATTATATACAATATATACCATATTATTGCATTTAATGTTTTATTTATTTGTTTGTTTATTTATTTATAATTTGCATTTATGTAAATCCATATTTTTATATTACCTATGTGAGATTTTTGCTGTAATTTATTTAATTTTTGTATAACTTATTAGCGATGGGGCAAAAAAAAACAATTCAGTTAAAATCATAATTCTTAAATGAATGTTTAATCTAAATGACAGATTATATGTTTGCATTTGAGGTGGTACAATGGTGCAGTTCCTCTATGATCCTACAGGTGGTGCACTCTAAACTATTCACACATCAGCAGGCAGCACGGCGTCCTGTGTGGTAGGAACTAATTATTTCTGAACTTTTGTTTAGAATTGTAACGAAATCTGATCTGAATATTTATAAAATTGTGATATTTATAGAAGGCATCGTCATAATATTGTATCGGGTGATCCCTGATGATTGCATATAGAATTATTATTATTATTTCATTTTAAATATTCTTATTATTCTTATCTTTAAGCTACATTGTAAAATCTATTTCTAATTATAATAATTAATTCTTAACTCAGTGAATTGTTATTGGAGAACTTAATCCATAGATAGATACTGTAGGGTTAGGGTTAGAAAGTTGATCTCTTTTCCATTTCCAAGAAAACTATTTTAACTATAATTAACTATTATTTCATTCTCTTCTATTCTTCTCTTCTCTTCTTTTCTTCACTTCCTTCCTGAACATATTCTTACCTCACACATAGCTTCATGTATATTTATATATATTTTAAGTAATAATAATAATAATAATAATAATAATAATAATAATAATAATAATTAAAAACTACTACTTCATTCTGCATTCTGTTTCTGTATCACTAAAATCAATTTAGCACTACTTCAGCTGGCTTTTGATTAAATTATTGCTCCACCCGTTTATTCCGGACGCACGGGACCACGTTTAACATTCCGCTGGCTTCGGTATCGTCTCGAGTTTTGCAGCGTTTTCTTTTTCTTTTTTTTTTTGCCACCGGAGCATCGTATTAATCACGGGATGGAGTCCAGTGGGCCGCACGAACGAGTCGAGCTCTGAACCTCGATTTCCTGTGATTAATCCTGGCGAGTGCCGGGAGACGGATGAACGCTGCCTCGTCTCCAGAGTCAGTTTATAATTATTATATTGTGACTCAATTTAACTCAATCACAGTACACACCGTCTACAAGCCACGTGGGACCGTCTGCCCCCCCACCGGGCCCCTTTCTCCTTCTGCCCCACCCACCACCACCCCCCCCCCCTATTCGCCCCCGTGATGAATCCGATGCATTCACATTTCTCATGCACGGGGAAAATGAATTGGATTAAAAACATTTTTGATAATCAGTTTCTTTGTGCATTCAACCTTGCATCTACAACCTCAAACACACACACACACGCACTCACACACATGTTCACACACACACACACACACACACACACACACACACACACACAAAACCCCCACCGATTTGCACCCCTCCTCACAGTAGTGTCAGGAGACAGATTCTAAATATTTCCTCGGTTTCACGGCCAAGGTGTCGAGCCCCGGCGTTGATTCATTTAACATAATCACTGTGTTCTAATGGAACGGTTAATACCACTGTGACAAGCGCGTTCCTCTCCTGAAGCCACCCAATCACTCCGACACAACTCTGAGGTGATGAATGTGTAATTATCAAGTTTGACAGACCTTGTTCGGCTTTGTGAGTGTGTGTGTGTGTGTGTGTGTGTGTGTGTGTGTGTGTGTGTGTGTGTGTGTGTGTGTGTGTGTGGATGTGTATGAGAGAGAGAGAGAGACAGAGAGAGAGATGGAGGTGAGAAGTGTGTGGGCATGTGTGTGTGTGTGTGTGTGTGTGTGTGTGTGTGTGTGTGTGTGGTGGGGGGATTTTGCACTTCTGACCTCGGTTCGCCGAATGCCGCACTGATATAATGACAGAAACACTCGTCGCATTGAGCTCGTAACACCCAAGGACGAATTTCCTTCCTATTCACGCTTCTGCCTATGGCACAAACTTCCCACAAAGCACCTCTCTCTCTCTCTCTCTCTCTCACACACACACACACACACACACACACACACAGTACACTTTATCTCATAGCATTAGCTCTTCATTTCATGTGGCTTAATTTATACGCTTACTAAAACATGGTTGGTTCCTATAAATGTAGAAAATGAATATGAAACATTTCTAGCAATAAAAGATGAGAAGATGGAAAGAGAGAGAGAGAGAGAGAGAGACGGAGCAACTTTGGACAGACTTTGCATTCAGCGAAATTGTTTATAGTTTACTTGAAAAAAAAATGTAAGTATCATTTAAACAGAGATCATTCTCAAAGTTGGAAATCATTACTCAGTTCAGTGTAAAGTCAACACCCTAAAGAATTTCTTCCTGCATTTTTATTTTTAAGAGTATATTCAAATTCATGCAACGCCATCTAGAGGACTGGAGCCATGTGTTTAGCAATACCAGGTAATTATTTACACAAGGGAAGCTTTCAGCGTGCGCAGCTGGTTTAGACTAATACCCCTCCTTCCTTTTAGCCCCGTACATGCATTTCACTGCATACTGTACATACAAGATTTTAATTCGAATTTGAATTGTAATGCCAACATGTCGTGATTTGACGTCCTTATCCAGAAGTAAGAATATTTTTTTGGAGGAGAAGGGTTTTTGTTTACAGGAAACAAAACTTGTAAAGCAAATAGTCAATATGAAAAATATATAAATAATTAAATAAATAGATACTAAACAATAGAAACAAAATCACCATTTTGATGAAAATGTAAAGCATTTTTTAAGAAAGCTCCTCAAATAAAAGCTTTGAAAACATTTGTTTCTTTTAACTTAGAGAAGTGTAGAATTAGATAATAAAGCGAGATCAAATGAACTTTACAATGCTGAAAAAAATGTCTATTTTTCTAAATAATTTCTAAATAATTCGATTCCCTGTTCTCAGTTGTGCTGCATTTCCATTACTGCCTGAGAGATCTACACTTTGTCAATTAATTTTACAGTAAAAATGGTCTTTCCTGTAACTAGTTTCAGTTTTGCTCATGTTTGTTCCTGTGGTTGCAGTAAAAGAGGAGCTAATATGAGCAGGAAGTGTTTTTTATTTATTTATTTATTTAAGTAGGAAGTGAATTCTTATTGGTCCTTTGGTAAATATTATGTCACTTCTAAAGTATTTAGTCCCGCCCACTTTTTCACAAGTCACTCAGGTGAAAAGACAGATATTGTTGTGTCAGGTTATAAAAATAAATTAATGTTGAATTTAATAAAATGCACAATCGGAGCAGTCGAATCTTCCTACAGTCAAATAAGCTTTAATTTAAATCCTTTTTAAAAAGCCTTGCTAGCTGACCTCTGCAGAAGCAGAAATCTCTCTCTCTCTTCATCACTGATTGACTGGGATATGTGAAATCGCAGTGACCTGTCTAAGCATGCGGGATGAGAGAGAGTCATTTCCAAAGTGTTCTCCGTGTCAGAATTAGCGAACGCTAGGCCGAGACCCGCCGCAAGCCGAGAATGAGATGCGGAAAAGGTTGGAGATTGCTGAGGCTATGTGACAGCGAGAGATGCTAATAGACGAGACAAACGTGCGTGTTCTTTCGCAGAAGCTGGCTACACCGACACCCACCGTCTTCCTGAACCCCTCCACGGCGGCGTCATGACACGCCTTGCCTCGCTCAATCACCCTGCCGCTAATCACATGCTAATAAATTAGCTCCTGTCCTTGGGTCATATCCCCCTCATGTGAACAGCGAACATCCACGTTGTCACTTATCTTTTTCTCACCTTCCAAAAAAAAAAAAAAAAGAGGAAATAGCTGTGATGCGTGGAGTGTGAAGATTATAAATAAAGAGAGATTCTCTCCTTTTCACTCTACACTCTCTCTCTCTCACTCTCTCTCTCAACATTCCCTGTTTTTTTGAGGAGACAGTACAGAAATTCTTCTGCTTTGTTCTGTATGTCGAACAAAGTTTTTCTAATGAGTTTAATTTCACTCTGTGTGTGTGTGTGTGTGTGTGTGTGTGTAGATACTTTACGGCAAAAAGCATGTTACACGTGTTACATGATTGTGTGAGAAACAATGGAAACAATTTTATTATTTTTATTTTATTTAATCAGTTTTTTATTTTAAAATCATTGTTTGTGAAAAATTTATTAAACATGTTTAATCATATGTGGGAAATTTTATTACATAGAAAAATGGTTTGAAATTTATCATGAAAATGGTAGTAATATGTAAAAAAGATATTTTAAAAATGTGCAAAAAATAAACATAAATAATCATGAAATGAAACATGGCGAAAGATAAACTTTATTTAAATTTCACTATTTAAATTTCACATTTTTGTGATTTTCATCAATGAAAATACATGGAAACACATTGTGTAAAAAAAAAAAAGAAAGAGCTTGAGAATGAAGACATGCACTAGATGTAAAAAAAAATGTTTGAACATGAAACATAACAGTAAACAGTAACATAACATGTAAAATATCTAGTAGCCATGTGTGTAAATTTCACGTGAACCTGGTCTGATTTTGTCTCTGAAAATCCAATTTTTTTAAACAGATAAATAAATAAATGATAAATGCTAACGCGACTGCCTTCGTATCACAGTAATTATTATCCCTTGTGTGTTATTGAAGGCCTGGCGGCCGGCGTCAGGCCCGAGTCTCGGTTAAACCGGGTTTTTGCGTGAGTTCCTCTGACTTCTGCCGTGTTGTTTGAGATGCGGTTTGATTTGAATATCCGTGATTACTACAGATGCGTCTAAAAGGCGTTATTATAAGCATTTGCTGAACCTTCAAAAAAAAAAAAAAAAAAATACTCTTTATGACGAGCGTGCACTGTAAAATGTGTGAAATGTGTGAAATGTGTGCATCGCTGAATGGTGTTTAAGTGTATTCATCAGGGCGATTGAATAAGGCTGCGGTGTAGCGCTGCACTGATCACAGAGCAGTTGGTATTCGACGACGAGTGACACAAATCTATCGACTATTCAATTTCTGGTCATCGGTCAAGCCAGGGAAGTTTGTTTTGATGGGATTTAATTGCTTCTTAATTGTATTTACACACAGCCTGGTGGAGATGCGAGCTTCCATTCGACGTCGTCATGCTTTATTTAATTTTGTATTTAGATTTAATTAGAATTGCAACGTTTTACAGAATAATAATGTTTTCTTTAAAATACTGCTGAATAAATTTTTTTATGTCATGTTTAATTTCATGATTCACTCTGATTCAATGCCTTAGACCCTTTATACACTTCAGTGACATTATTAACACTTTGATTTAAAAAAAAAAAAAAAAAAAAAAAACTTTGGACCCATCGGTTAAAAAGGAATGAGAGATCACCAAGGGATCGAAGTTCACCCATAGAACTCTATATTCTAAACTAGCTTCTTACCTCGAGTAATACTACAGGTGGCAGTTGTTATGCTAATATGTTATTTTGGACAGGCTTAGTTTTAAAACCAGCTGGTTATGTTCATAAACATAACTGATAGTAGACGGTTAGAGATCCTACTTGAGACTTGAGAGTCTGGTGATTTCCTCATATAATTTGGATATTCAAAGATTAAATAATTCTAATGATCTAAGAAGTACACGTAGGCTACGAATAGATTTATTAATAAATTGTTCATAGATTGTTTACATTAAATTGTTTACACAAGACATACTGTGTTTGTAAAACTCCAGCTGTTTGTTTATTCTTTTTCATTGTTTAATTCAAATGTCTTTTTTAGCGATTTTATTTACAGACCACATAGACACATTTAAATCATTTATTTATTTTAATTACAATTCAGTAAGAAACATTTATAATTTGTTGTTTAGTAACAATGGTTCAATGTAGGAGAAATAAGACCAGCTGTTCAATTAAGACAAAAGTAATGGTGCCGTATAAAAGGTGCCGCAGTGGCCGAGCTGCGTTACTGGAAGATTTCGCTGATTAGAGGACATTTGGTTGTTTTCATATCTCTTGTCCTTTTTTTGAGTTTTGCAGTCGTGGCTAAACATAAATGTGATGTGTTTGATCTTTTATCTTTGACTCTTGTGTGAGTATGATTTTTTTTTCTTTTACGGCAGAAATATCAGTAAAAGCTTATCACTTGCAGCTCATCATCATCATCATCATCACATCAAGCCTCCTTAAATATTATAAAGAGCTTAAAATGTACAAAGTGTCGATCTTTTATAGATATGCCCTGATTGTTGGCGAGTTGCTACGGTTTAAAGCATGAAAGGAATAAAACACTCGTGGGAGTCGTGCTGTTTTGAGAAAATATCCTCCTCCCACTCAGTGTCCTAGTTATACTCCTTGTTGCTTTCAGAGTTAAGAACAATTACAGTAATGTGTTTAGAATACGGTTTTGCTGAGAGCAGCAGCTTGTAAACATTTAGACTGAACATCAGAGAACACACACTTCGCTCCAAACGTGTTCCATCTCTGAAACTCCGAAACTCTGTTTATTTGCCGTTTATGTAATTGCCTGTAAGCGTACAACACTGCCATTTTGTCTAAAGCCCAATTCCTATCAAAAGGCCCCTTTAATATTCGGTCGAGTGCACAGACGGCGAGTGTTTCTGCACTTTGTACATGTTTGTGCATTTTCCTTTCTCGGGAGAATTTCTGCACCACACAGCGGAGAGTTTCTCATAACTTCACGGCAAATAAAGAAGGAACTATCTGTGCGTTAACATTTATATTTATATGCAGTGTCGCAATTTTAGCCTTTCAGCCCTATTTACTCTGGGAAAAAAAAAATCATATGGTTTTGGAGTTATTCTGTCGAGCCATACAGTATATTGATGTTCGGGCTGGAATTCAAAATGTCATCCCGTAGAGGCATTTCCTTTTGCAGAATCACTCCTTTCTCTATAATTTCCTTTGAAATTTGGTGTGCAAATGCAGTAATAGACACATTTATAAAATCAAAAGGATTCAATTTTCTTTTCAATCACACAACAGTATGAATAGCTTTTTCTATTGAACCTAACAACGAGGAGCCATTACCCGACGCTAAAGGATGGCTTGCTCTAAAGGGTTCACTTGCAGGGTTTTTTTTTTCCCTCCTCTGAAAGTGTGTCAAACAATTTCCCCTCGTCTTCACATTTGTTCTGGGCTAACGGGGGCCTGTCAAAACAGGTTTGTTCCTAATTTGTCTGGTCCAAAAAAAAAAATGTTTATTCCAGTGTGTGGCAGAGTGATCAGCAGTTAGTGCTGTGTGTATTTATGTGTGTTTTAATGCAGACTGTTAGTGGTTTTAATACATTAACTCCGTCGTGACGCAGATGACAAGCGACGACGTCTAATTGAGGCTGGTAAATTATTCGGAAAAGGACGACACGCCGAGAAAGCCATTGACTCCTGAATGCCTCAGGACCGCAGGACGCGGGGATGGCCGTCGCGCAAATGGACGAATGAGGGCCGGAAACATAGACATTTCCTCCTAGAATTGTGTAATGGCTGAAAATGATGAGAACATGAAAACGAGTGGAATTTATGACTTCATGACTTTTCATTTCTTCTGCTTGAACTGTGTCATGGTGTAGATTTCAGCTCAGACGTCTCACTGTATGCGGACGGTTTTCATTACGCTAATTACGATGCTTCCGTCACCGCGTTTCTTTTAAATGAATTTTGACAACCTTTACATTAAACCTCAAATCTCAACGCTTCTCTTCTCCTCTCTCCTCTTCTCTTTTCTTACTTTCTCCCCTCTAATGCGAGTGTCCTGCTCATCTGAGGTAATTAATCAGTTTTCACACTCCTCTGACCCACCGCCGAGCATCCTCGCCGCTCGTACCGGAGCAGATGGGCTCCGATTTGCAACACGTAGGTTTTATTAAATTTTTTCCTCATCTCACCATCAGGAATTTTAATTATGGCCACCCCTGTTTTTTCTGTTTACAATAAAACTCATCCTCGACAGCCGCACATATCTGTTTATTTACAGGAACTATTGAGATAAATAATCCATCAGGAATGTTAATGTGGCTAATTACGGCGCTCGGTTTTGATGAGCAAATTATTTAACTGAGTAAAGACAGGCTGTCAATCAGCAGGTGCTGGGTTTATATTATTCTCCTCCATCTGTAGATGAAAATACAATTGAATTAAAGCTTGAACATCAGCACTCCTCTACACACTCCAGTATTTCAAAATGTTTCTTGTTCTTTATTTGTTTCACGCTTTATCTTACCGCAGGAGTTTAGTGCACTGCCCTTCACCAACATGAGGAAAACCCTTTAAGCCCGGAACGGTTAAACGTTTCCGAAGCAATAATATTTGTATTCTACAACACGTAGTATTTGTGCAGTATGTGTGCAATGTTTGTGAAGTGAGTGTGCAGTGTCTTTGTAGTGTTTGTACAGTATTTGGTCAATATCTTTTTTTTTTTCATTCAGTATGTGCACCATGCTTGTAGTAATACATTATTTGTGCAGCATTTGTATAATATTTGTCTAGTGTTATAGTGTAAGTAATTGTGTAGTATTTATATAGTGTTTGTACAATATTTTTGTAGGATTTATGCAGTGTTTAAGGACTCATTATTTTTGCTGTATTTGTACAGCATTCGTGTAGCAATTTATTGAAGTAAATTATGCAGGGTTTGTGTATTTGTGCGGTAATTGTGAAGAATACATTAAGTGTTTGTACAGTATTTGTGAAGTATTTGTGCAGTGTGTAGTAATTGTGTATTATTTATATGGTGTTTATACAGTGACTGCATATTATTTATGCAGTGTTTGCACAGTGATTGTGTAGTATTTATACACTGTCTGTGCAGTATTTGTGTAGTGTTTGTACAGTATTTGTGTAGTATTTATAGACTGTCTGTGCAGTGTTTGTGTAGTGTTTGTGTAGTATTTATAGACTGTCTGTGCAGTATTTGTGTAGTGTTTGTACAGTATTTGTGTAATATTTATAGACTGTCTGTGCAGTGTTTGTGTAGTGTTTGTGTAGTATTTATAGACTGTCTGTGCAGTATTTGTGTAGGGTTTGTACATTATTTGTGTAGTATTTATAGACTGTCTGTGCAGTATTTGTGTAGTATTTATAGACTGTGCAGTATTTGTGTAGTGTTTGTACAGTATTTGTGTATTATTTATAGACTGTCTGTGCAGTGTTTGTGTAGTGTTTGTGTAGTATTTATAGACTGTCTGTGCAGTATTTGTGTAGTGTTTGTACATTATTTGTGTAGTATTTATAGACTGTCTGTGCAGTATTTGTGTAGTATTTATAGACTGTGCAGTATTTGTGTAGTGTTTGTGTAGTATTTATAGACTGTCTGTGCAGTATTTGTATAGTGTTTGTACAGTATTTGTGTAGTATTTATAGACTGTCTGTGCAGTATTTATTTAGTATTTATAGACTGTCTGTGCAGTATTTGTGTAGTGTTTGTGCAGTATTTGTGTAGTATTTATAGACTGTCTGTGCAGTATTTATTTACTATTTATAGACTGTCTGTGCAGTATTTGTGTAGTGTTTGTACAGTATTTGTGTAGTATTTATAGACTGTCTGTACAGTATTTATTTAGTATTTATAGACTGTCTGTGCAGTATTTGTGAAGTGTTTGTACAGTATTTGTGTTGTATTTATAGATTGTCTGTGCAGTATTTGTGTAGTATTTATAGACTGTCTGTGCAGTATTTATTTAGTATTTATAGACTGTGCAGTATTTTTGTAGTGTATGTACAGTATTTGTGTTGTATTTATAGACTGTCTGTGCAGTATTTGTGTAGTATTTATAGACTGTCTGTGCAGTATTTGTGTAGTATTTATAGACTGTCTGTGCAGTATTTGTGTAGTGTTTGTGTAGTATTTATAGACTGTCTGTGCAGTATTTGTGTAGTATTTATAGACTGTCTGTACAGTATTTGTGTAGTGTTTGTACATTTGTGTAGTATTTATAGACTGTCTGTGCAGTATTTGTGTAGTATTTATAGACTGTCTGTGCAGTATTTGTGTAGTGTGTGTGTGGTATTTATAGACTGTCTGTGCAGTATTTGTGTAGTATTTATAGACTGTCTGTGCAGTATTTGTGTAGTGTTTGTGTAGTATTTATAGACTGTCTGTGCAGTATTTGTGTAGTATTTATAGACTGTCTGTACAGTATTTGTGTAGTGTTTGTACATTTGTGTAGTATTTATAGACTGTCTGTGCAGTATTTGTGTAGTATTTATAGACTGTCTGTGCAGTATTTGTGTAGTGTGTGTGTGGTATTTATAGACTGTCTGTGCAGTATTTGTGTAGTATTTATAGACTGTCTGTGCAGTATTTGTGTAGTGTTTGTGTAGTATTTATAGACTGTCTGTGCAGTATTTGTGTAGTATTTATAGACTGTCTGTACAGTATTTGTGTAGTGTTTGTACATTTGTGTAGTATTTATAGACTGTCTGTGCAGTATTTGTGTAGTATTTATAGACTGTCTGTGCAGTATTTGTGTAGTGTGTGTGTGGTATTTATAGACTGTCTGTGCAGTATTTGTGTAGTATTTATAGACTGTCTGTGCAGTATTTGTGTAGTGTTTGTGTAGTATTTATAGACTGTCTGTGCAGTATTTGTGTAGTATTTGTGTAGTGTTTGTACAGTATTTGTGTAATATTTAAAATATATTTATACCATGTGCAGTAATTGTTTAGTATTTTCGCAGTGTTGAAATAGTATTTGTGTAGTATTTATGCAGTGTTTGCACCATAGGTGGCACAGTGGCTTAGTGGTTATCACTGTCACCTTGCACTTTCAGGTCCTGGGTTCATTTCCCGCTTCAGGTCTGTGTGCATGGAGATTGCATGCTCTTCCCATGCTTGGTGGGTTTTCTCCAGGTTCTCCAGTTTCTTCCCACAGTCCAAAAACATGCAGATTAGGCTAATTGGTGGTTCGAAATTACCTATAGTGTGTGAGTGTTGACCAGAGGTCCTACCACCGTCATGCAAAATGGACTACAGAGGTTCCTAGGTTGATGGTTGGTTTGTACAGTAATTGTGTAGAATGCCTTGTTTGTACAGTGTTTGTGTAGTATTTATGCAGTGTTTGTGTTGTCGAGTCTCATTCATGAGAGTACTAAGGGTATTCCTATGGACCCATGGTCATGTCACAATTTTCTGTGCTGTATTTATTTAGCTGTGTTTTTAGCCTGCAGGTATTGATAGGTATTATGCTATGAATCAGGTTGATGTCAGTGTTGCCTGTCTTCGTTTGAAGATCTCACACACTGCCTAGTGAACTTTGCCTCTCAGGTATTCGTGATGGCTTCCAACGTCCATGAGGAGACCTGCAGAGTGCCGACATCTGCTGTAGACCAGGCAGAGGAACAGCTGGAGCGACGCTCATCGCCCTCGGCCCAATATTTTCCTCCTCTATTAGGACCCCGGCCAAAATGCCTGTACATCAGGGGCGTCGAACAGCAGCACACCTCCTGCTCCATTACCTCCTCGGCTTCCAACTTTCTGCTGAAATGAGTTCCACAATTTACTGAAAAATATAATCACATCATTTACATCAAATTAACAGCAACAGAGTTTTCTTTCAAGAACAATTCATGGTTCTGTATTGGGAAAAAAAAAGTTAATCTATTCCACAGTGCTGTAGTGGTCAGACGGTGCTGATTAATTCTCTATAACAGCATGTATGTATTAATGTGTTCTTTCTAATACGTTGTCATTTCTATAGCAACTGTCCATTCTCACCTGCTCTTGATAAACAGATTAAGATGATAATGTAGCATGCATGGAAGGAGTCTCCAGTGTCAGTGTTCTGTAAGTTTTTTAATTAAAACTGCAGTTTTACTGTAACATGGAGGAACAATTGTTATGTAGTGAGTGGTATATTTTTTATACATTAAATGCAATGATAGAAAGTTATAAAAAATAAATAAATAAATAAAAACTTATATAAGTAGACTGGATCACTAGGGAACATGCTGCAACAGAAAAATAATTAAGGGTGCTTTGTGGGTGCTATGTTATGGTGATAAACAGGTGAACGTGTGTAAGCTCATAAATACTGTTAAGCTATTTAAAATATATATATTTAGAGTGATATTGCATCATTAATTCTAAAGGAATGTCTTTGATCAGTTTTTTCTGATCCACATGGAACCGTCTGTTGCTAAGTCGGAAATATAACATAATATAGTATGACTGTCATGTCCTCTCAAAAATGCCCTATCTACATCACGTGCGTGAGCACGCAGCACACGTGGGCCTCGGCTTTGTTCCTCGCGGATTGTTCGGCGCTCGGCTGTACGGACGCCATTACACCTGACAGCGCTTTCACTTCCACACACATCGGCGTGACAGCAGAGCTTCTCCAAGGTGGATAATTGTATCCCAGGTCGGCAGCTCGCTGCTTATTATTGATTCATGGCGAACAGAATGAACTGCTCTTGAATGTATAAAAATATGCTTAAAAGGCCATTTTTGTCGGCTAAAATCGCAGCATGCCAAATGACGGGCTTTTGTCACTGGCAGCTCCCACTTGCCTGCCAGCTCTGCTTTTAAGGCTTTGGCAGCGAGGACACAGTCTATATTTAAAGGACCTGACAGGTCGGACAGTAATGCAGTTGTCTGGGCTTTTATTTCCTAGCCTGAGATCTGCTTTGCAAAGTCATGACGCATTAGGATGAAGCACGCTTGGCATGAAGAGGCCGGAAGCAAAGACTTCAGTCTTTAACTTCTGGCTGAAAGTTATTGATTTGGTTTGGAAATAAAGTTTGATTTGCTTGTCAAACCTTTTAAGCATTTAGTTTTGTTGTGTATTTATAGTAGCAGTATGAGTGGAGAAATATTTTGAATATTGGAAAAGATTATTTGTTCGTATACTCACCTCTGCATCTACAGGAGTAAAAAAAAACAACAACACTTGGGGTCAGGGCAGCTCTGAAACACAACACTGAAATATCTTCAGCAGTCATATCTGCGTGTCATAGAAATGTGAATACCTGTCCACCAGGCTCCAGGTCAGAGCCAACAGACTTATGTCATTAAGTTCTGTTGTAATTTGCGAATTAACTTCTTTGTCTATTTTTTGTGTCTACTGATTTTTTTTACTGAAGTTATCTGGTTAGTTTAACATTTCTCAACAAGTTGCTCAAATACTCACCTGCGTACCTTTGGTACATATGCAGGATCAAAATGTCTTTCCACTAGGGGGCAGGACAGAGCCAAAACACACTCCACTAATACCCAATACTTTCTTTTAGCACTTCCTCTGCTTTTTCAGCCATGTTTGCTTCTTGCGGAGTGGTGTGTGAATGTGAATAACTGCAGATAAACTGGTTGAAATGCTCAGTTTGTTCATATGTCTTTTTTTGTTTGGAGAAACGATAAACCAACTACATGTGGGATCCTAGTGGTAGTCATCGTGGGCATGCCTACAATTAATTTAAAGCAGATAGGATCCTTGTATAATGATTAGCTATGCATTTTCTTGAGATGCGATGTTCTTGGTAAAATCAAGCCATAGCCTTTTTTCCATATACATCCTGGAATTAAATTCAGGCCTCGTCAGAGTTTTAGCTGCTCGTTTTTGCCTCTGGCTTGACGTAAATGGGAGGGATAACCATTATGACTGTTTTAAATGGCGCATTGAGTCAGAAATAGAGATAGAAGGGGCTGACAATCTGGCTTTTCTAGCTTCCATCCCATTCCTTTTTTTAACAAGTTCCAAATTACAAGAGTTTTCTTTTCCTTTTTTTCCCCTCTGTGTTCTACCACCACTCCCTATAATTTTAGCTGGTGGCATTGTATATTGTTCATCATTGTAAATACGCCCAAACCGCCGAACATGAGGTCACCTCCACCAGGCCTGCTCCGTCTAATTGCTACTTACGGCTTTCTGAAAGGACTCACCCAGCCGAGCGAGATCAGGGGACACCACGGCCACAACAGCACAGCTGCTCCTGCTGCTACCGCTGCTCGCAAATCGACAAAACACACACACTTAGCTGAAGATAGTCCTTCTGACATGTCATGCAGTAGCACAGGATCTGGGAAGCATCTCAAGTGGATAAAAAGACATTGCTTAAAAACTTCAGATACTGGAACAGCACTGATGGTAAATGACAGTAGAGTGCGGTTTCAGGAACAGCTGGAAAGCATCAGGACCACGAGGCCAGGCTCCGGCACGCTGCTCTGACCTGGTGCTGACTTTTATTTGCTCGTAAAGAATCTTTAAGCTCTGATTTGTTCCACGTATTTCGAGAGGATAGAGGAATTAAACAGGAACTTCCTCGCACAGTAATTGTTAATAACTAACGGTGACGAGGCCTGTTCGGTTTTTCCAGTTTCTATACTAGTATCCTGCCCAGTGTAATGTCTGTGCGGGCCACACCCATATAAAATATATCTATACATGTGTCACACGCGCAGATAATCGTCCATTTAACTTTACAACCCTGTGATTGTTGTGTTCAGAAGATCTGACCACCGAATCTGTCTTACTGCGTTAACCACTGCGAGATGCGAAACTCTTAAAATTCCTCTAATCTTTTTTTTTTTCGAAACCTCTATCATTCCCTGAGATGTTAACTATCATAATTAAGTTTAATTGAACCATCTGACAGCTAGCACAAGGAGGAAAAAAACAGATGAAAGAAATGAAATTCTGATGGAAGGAAACTGAACCCAAAACAAAACCCCTTCGAAAGTTTGCAGATGTGACCCATCAGTCACAATTCAAAGAATGGCCATTGATGAACAACTCCAATAAGGAAGTAGGAAATGACTAAACACCCAAGTCACTGCCCATTTGTCGGTGGTTGGGACCACAACCAAAAACTTCCTGAATCGACAGGAAGCGACACGTGCGCGGTGGCTTTTTGGCGACGGAACGGGTACAGGAAAGAGGCCGGGCCAGTGCACAGGACTGGACTTGGCAGGCCGACGCTCAGCATTGTGGGACGAGCCACTCGACGTCGCGAGAGCTCAGGCTGGCCATTCATCCACACCGGCATCCCTGTGATTAGCATTGTCCTCTTCCAGATGGCCCATCATCTGTTTCAGACTGCGGGGAGGAAAGGGAGCTCAGCGAGAGCTGCCCCTCATTCTTATCATCCACTCTCAGAGCAGCCATTGTGATTAGCTGCTTGTGTGACTCTTGGACTACATCATCCAGAAATATTGTCACGAGGGTTGTAAACACGTTTGATGAAGTTTGGGGTCGTCTGGCACCTACATGGTAACACAGTATAACACAGAATATGCTAGAACTGTAACTCTTATTTAAGTGTATTCACTTGGCAGCAGATTGAAGGTTAAGGACCTCGATCAAGAAGACCTGATCAGAGCGGTACCGGAATTCAAACTCTTCAGATTCAAACTCAGTGTTCCTAACAGAAGTAGAACCTGATTAGCAAGCTCAGAACCATTATCTAATCCTGGACACGATGAAAGCACGATGATCTAACAACTTTTATGAATTCACGCAAGGGAAGATCTTGCTTTGTTTCTTTCTAGGATCCATAAAGATTGTTTCAGAAATGTTGAAAGAAATATTTATAAAGCTAGTTGAACTCTGGAAAGGTTACACTTAATGTGCAAGCAGTATGAAAGCTACTCGGCTTTGGCCTTCTAGCTGAAGATGCTTCCAAAAGTTAATAGAATAAAAACTCATGTTAATGATCCATAAAACTCTTTTTAAAACCACAGCATATTTAAGAGTTCTTGGTTTTATCTCTTTGAAAGATTCCTAAAGGTACTTTTAGGAGGATTTCAATCAGACAATCATACAAACCAATGATAAAAAGAGACTTTAAAGTAACATCTCCTCACGGTTTGTTTATTTATTTATTTATTTATTTATTTTAGAACGATTCCAGAAGCAAATTCTGGCAACAAGCATCTTGAAGGTTTCTTAGGTTTGTTCCTCTGGAGGAACCCTTAACTTTGCTTTTAGAAAAGCTCCAAGCAGACGATATGTCAAAATCCTAGAACAGTTCATTGTCAAATGAATCCTTGAGTCATAAGATGGGAATTTGCAGGAAAGGTTCAAACCAGTCGAGGACAACAAGTGTTGTCTGTTGTGCACTGGTACTTGTACCAAAAATGTTCGTTACAAACCTAGAACTGTTCTGATGACAAAAAACAGGTTGCAACTGGTGAGTGTGGAGATTTGGACAGAGCATAGGCATATACATTTTGTATTATCTCGATGGCTCTTGTTCCTCCTAAAGATAATTAGAGAAAGATCCTGAACAGAACATATTACGATGCGAGAACTGTCATTTGTCTAAGGAACCCTTAAGAAACCTTTTAAGGTAGTACTGTGAATACCTGTGCACTTCATTCAGCTACACTGCGGGTCGTTAGCGTGCCTCACATCTGCACACGGAGGCACTTTACATGATGGTGCTTCTCTTCTTCTTTTACTTCCACTCCCAATGATGGGCCTAATCATGAAAGCCATCTTGAAGCTGCTCGGGTGCTGAGGATGGCCGGGGAGAGAGCATCGTCAGGGCGAGTGACATGATCCAGAGGGACAGGTCGACTATTAAATATCCATCACGCCACGCCACATCAGTCCTAATGCGATCAGAAACACATGGCTACGTTGCGCGGGACGATGCTTCCATCCACAATGATTAAGTAAGTCTTTAATTTCCAAGACAAATAAAAAATGCAAGATCATTTTATCATGAATGTAAATGACCTGTCTCCTCTGATGACAGTCCGCTTGTCTCACTGCCGGAGACTCGGTATACTTCAGAGAGCAGGGCATTTGGGATGCTGGCTTTTCAGCGTATTATCATTTTAATGAAGCAGGGTATTTCAATTTTTTTTTTCATGGCCAGGGAGCTCTAATGCAGTTGTCTTAGCATCCCTTTTCATCTGTCTTCTTCAAACACTGGAGGTTGTTAAACAAATGGACGTGTCTGAGTGCATAAAGCTGATCCAGCTACGTTATTGTTGACTGGGCCAATTAGGGCTTACGGGGAATGGAAGGAGACGTGCATACTCCCTTGGTCTTAGTGTGATACAATACGGCCTGGCGGCTTCTTTGTATTTATTGAAATCACCTGGCCCATTAGGACATGTGAATGGAGGAGGTTTTACTTAAGACTGTACCAATATACAGTACAGAGGCAGGACGGTGTGGATGTTTCCTTTCTTTAGCGTATTTATTTATTTATTTATTGTTTACTTGCAATGTCAAGATTATGGATCGTGTCACTTTCAATAATCCGCATAGAGCTTTTTTTCCTTTTGACAAATTCCAAATCAGTGTTTAGTCTCTGCATCTGCTCTAACAAATGTCACAGTTTTATCTTCATCTAAAATGAAGAGATTCCAATAAATCAAACCTACATGGCCCATACATACGGTACAAAAGGCTACAAGTACAATTTTATTTATTTTTAATTGTTGTTGTTGTTGTTGGTGGGTTTTTTATTATTATTAAAAGGGAAGCTCTTCATGAGAGACAGTTTCCTCATGGTGTCTGATGGGTTTTGTAAATGCACTCGACAATACTGTCTTTGCAAGAACTGTTCCAGAACAGCTGACCTTCATGTCTTAAAATAACAACTGACTGTTGCTATAATATAAGGCCATATGTGTTGCTTCATACTTTTGAATCCTAATGAAAATAATTCATTAAACAAAAAAAAAAAAACCTTAAATGTGTGTCCAGACCTTTGATTGGTGCTATACTGTATATGACTGAACTTTCACAAGACTGGAGCTCTGTGATCTGTGAACATCTTGAGAATGGCCTGCAAAAACACACTCTGCCCAAATACCTCCTTATATACTGCAGCATCTTCCATAAGTCTGGATGCAAAGGTATTCTTCTTTATATTCACTGTGATACACATGTTTTTGTCATTAGTTTTAGATCCAAAATGGCTTAAAAATGAACACTGTAACTATTAACACTATGACTCATAATGGAACAGAACCAGACCTACTGTAACACCACTCACCTTTTTATGTCATCTGAAGTCAGTGGATGGAACAACATCAGTTCTGATCCACTATGAAAGGTTTAACGTCCTTGTATTCAGTGTACACATGACTCCCACAGAGGCAGAGGCCTCACCTTAAGTTGGCTCTAATTTGTACTTTTAAATACATTTTTGGATATAGGTGCAAAATTTTGTGCCACCGTGTGTGTATGGGACAGCAGCTCCTCGCTCGCAGGTGATCATTCTCATCAGAGAGTTGTTCTTTATCATTTTTTTGTTGCTTTTAACGGAAGTCTCAATAAACTGGTTTTCAAAGATGTTTATACAGAAGTAATGTATGGAATTATTGTTTGGAATAAACAGTTTACAGTTCTTGGATGTGAAAACAAAAAGTGTGGGATAAAATTATAGTTTTGGGAATAAACACAGATTATTTATATAGAAATTTTTATAAAATTGCTAAAAAGTTATAACAAAAAATACTAGACTATTTTTTCTTTCAATTATTAGCAATTACATTTTTTAAACCTGTTCTTAGTTTGATCCAAGTTTTTTGATTTTCATAGTAGAAGAAAAATCAGGTTTGAACTGCAGGTCTAACTGCTTGATGCTGTGATGCAGGACATCGATCCTATCCTGTTTCTATCTCGTTCTTCTCTTCAGGTTTTTCCCTTTAATCTGTCACCTGATGAGTCTTGCCTTAGTAACAAGTAACCTGTTATTAACTTCAGATTTGTGTAAGTAGTAGATTAATAAGGGT
>JAAGKR010004240.1:11075-63939 GCA_011419295.1 Clarias macrocephalus | reverse complement strand
AGTCTCCTCTTAACAGTTGTTCTAGAGACGTGTCTGCTGCTAGAACTCTGTGTGGCATTGACCTGCTCTCTGATCTGAGCTGCTGTTAACCTGCGATTTCTGAGGCTGGTGACTCGGATGAACTTATCCTCCGCAGCAGAGGCGACTCTTGGTCTTCCTTTCCTGGGCCGGTCCGCATGTGAGCCAGTTTCTTTGTAGCGCTTGATGGTTTTTGTGACTGCACTTGAGGACACTTTCAAAGTTTTCCCAATTTTTCCGACTGACTGATCGTCATTTCTTAAAGTAATGATGGCCACTCGTTTTTTTCTTCACTATTTCTTGCCTCAATACAAATTCAACCTCTTTGAATGAGAAGGTGTGTCCAAACTTTTGGTCTGTATTGTATATATATATATATATATATATATATATATATATATATATATGATCTTACAGCACAGCACAGCTGAATTGTCAAATCTCACTAGTCAGTAATTTTTTTACAACAGCAGTTCTGACAATAGTGCTAACTGCACTGTGCACATTCTGAAATATTATCGCTTCTCATGACTCTATGACTTATCGCTAATCATAACTCTTTCACAAGGACTACACTAAACACTCTACATGATCCAAGCCGAACAATAAACAGATTTTTAGAAATGCATAATTTAATTAAAGTGTATTCTTTTTGAAATTGTGCCATTTGCTCTATGGTGTTAGCAGTCAGGACGTTTTCTATAATGGGATTGTCTTTAAAGGACAATAAGACATAGGGGACAGCAAGGCAGGGTACACCCTGGACAGGGTGCCAATCCATCACAGGGCACACAGACATACACACACTCACACATTCATTCACACACTACGGGCAATTTGGGAAGGCCAATTAGCCTAACCTACATGTATTTGGACTGTGGGAGGAAAAAGGAGAACCCGGTGGAAACCCACCAAGCATGGGGAGAACATGCAAACTCCATGCACACAGAGACGGGAATCGAGCCTGGCCGGGGATCGAACCCAGACCCTGAAGGTGCAAGGCGACAGTGCTAACTGTTATATACGTACATTTTTAATATCTCAATTTTTTCATAATAAATTACATGAATTATTAAATGCTGTAGATTAAATTAAAGAATGCAGACTGCAAAGTGTCTAAAGGTACAATTTTCGAACTGGTTGTTTTTGGTTGTTTTCCCATCTCGTCTGTTCCAACCACTCAGCGTTCAGCATCACCAGTATACTAATCACCAGCCTCATCAGCTCTCATCATCTGCACCTGTTTCTCACCCTGAGTTAGAAGATTACTTTTGTGCTTGAATGATTCATAGGTCATGGTGTCTTACCAGAAAATAAATAAATAAATAAAATAAAATTCTCTGAAACTCATCAGGTACAGGGACTGGACTGAAAATGAGAGCCAAAACTTGACAAAAATGAGAGTTAAAAAAGTTATTCAGGAAGCCCTGGAGAACCATTCCTCAAGACTACATTAAAAATACAAGAATGTCTGGCTCTGGAGGCAAAATATGAAATCATGAGGAGTGGCTCAAGACTTTTGCACAGTACTGTATATTTTACAGTTTTTTAAGATGTGATGGGCGATGGGTATATCTTGCAGCCTTACTCAAGAAAAAAAAACAACAATATATTACTCTATAGTGTGTTTTATAGTGCGTATCATAAACTACTGTATACGGAAAAGTTGAATAGAGGATACTGAAATACCAGCCAATTTCCAAAAGCGAATAAACAATGCTTACAAATTCTGAAAAATAATTCTGGCTCCATAAAGTCTCTTTCATGTTTTTTCATGATTCTCATCTACAGACACCAACGGAACAGAGGTCCAGAAGGATGGATTATAAAAACACTGAGAATTTTGCCATGGTTATAGCATCTGCTGCCATCCCTGTGGAATCTTCTCCCACTCCAAAACCCCCCAGTGTCACCAGCAACCTTGGACCAGAATCAAACTGAAGAAGAAAACAGAAGACGGCATATGCACTTTACAGTTTCAGCATCTTCACTCATTTATGAAGATGCTCATCCAACACACATACAGTAAACTTGGCTTTGTGAACTCTATAACTACAAGGCAATAACTGTTGTATTTGATTACAGTTGCAATAAAATTGTAAATATAAAACATATTTTTAAAAATCAGTTAACTGTGCATTGTTACTGCAGACGTCTGTCTGGTATGTCTAGACTAATTTTTATGCTGATTCCAAGCTTTTGAGAAGACGTACATAAATAACTGCGTTATATTCTGTTCATCGTACATGTAGATAACGCTAATGATGCTGATGGCAATGCAGACAATGACAATAAGTAGACCAGATTCCAACCAAAAGCTATTATCATGCTAATGATGATGATGATGATAATGATGATGGTGACAATTATCTTCATTTTATCTACATTAGGAAACAGAACAGGCTGTGAGGGTAGCAGAGTTTACGTCCTGTTTTTGTAACTCAGTCTCAGAGTGCGAACAGAGGGTGAAGAAGCATGGAGTTCAAGAGAGGTGGAGGTGAGGGGGATCATTTTGGTCCAAGGAGGGACGCTCCCTAATACTCCTTAATTTTTCCTCCCTTTTTTCTTTCGTAATTAGCAAGCAACCTTTCTGTTCAAAATGGCTCATTTTTAGTTACTAATCACATTAATATTTATTACACTGCAGTACTACAAAAAAAAAGTACCAGTACATTAAAAGTTCAGATAAGTTGACCTTCTAATGACCTCCACCTCCAATACCTGAGCACACATACACATACCTTAAATAGGATCACAAAGCGTGTAAATAGATTTCATGCATTCATGACCACAAATGGTGTGTGTGTATGTGTTACTAATAATGATAATATATTGTATATTTAATATTGAACAACAGTATTAAGTCATGAGGCTTCTTAGCTGCTGAGTATCATCTTTAATTCAATTCAATTTTATGTGTATAATGCTTTTAACAATTGTCGCAGATAAAAAAAATTAAGGAAATTTATATAAAATGTGTAGCACTGTGCAAAAGTTTTGACCCCCTTCAAAAGAGCCGGATTTTTTCCTTGGCTCTCATTTATGCCAAGTTTTTGTCTCTTATTTTCAGTCCAGTCATGGTACCTGACCAGTTTTAGACTTTCCTACACATAGTGACCTATCGAACATTCAAGCATAAAACACCATCCAACTTGATGCATGAACCAGTGAGAAACAGGTGCAGACGATGACAGATGATGAGGCTGCTGATGCTGAATGCTGAGTGGTTGGTGCAGACGAGAGGGGAAATGAGGGTGCTGCTGAGGTTGTTACATAAACAACCAATTTTTTAATTGTACCTTTAAATCTGTCACAGTAAAACATGTGTTCCCATTTCCTTAACTGAACCTACAGTACACCTTTTAATTTAATTTAATATGGAGAAATGTAGGTTGGCTCGGGACTTTTGCAGTACTGTATATTCAGAGCTGAAATTATAAATCATAAGTTATAAATTATTTTATTATTGAGTAAAGTAGTTTCTAATCTGTTTATTATGTGAGAAAAAAAGGTAGGTTGGTAAACAATGGTAGTCCAGAAATACAAAAAGTGTGATTTTTAAAAAATATATATATTTAAAAGTTATAAAAAAAGACTTTTATTCTTAATTTTTTTTTTTTAAATGATGAGCTTAATTTTAATAATAGGTTTTTGCAGCCTCCACCAGGGTCTCCTGCAATAGATTCCAGGCCACCAGCGACCCTGTATAGGATAAACAGTATAGTCAAAGGCAAATAAATGAATGGATGAATTACTGAATGAAGGAAAAGGTTTACCCAGCACCATGAAATGGTTAATCGCAGTACAATATTTGGCACCAAGACATTAACAGCAGATTCTTTATTTTTATCTAAGTTATGAGAAGGGGTCTCCATGGATCCAACTTGTTTGTCTAGCACATCCACTCAGATAAATACTGAACACACACCTGACAATCCACATGATGTAAAAGATACTGTACTTCATCAGACCAGGCCACCTTCTTCCATTGATCTGACGCTCTCTTACCCATTGTGTTGGACACAGGACAGTGTGGGCAATGTAGCCTCATACACAGCAAGCCAAAATACAATCCATTGTGTGTTCTGACACCATTCTGTCATAGCCAGCATGAACTTTTTCAGCAAATTCTAAAGTCATGACCTGGTGTTGTCATAGCAGTGGTGGCTATTACGGCATCCTAATACAAATAAAGCAAGGAAACACACAGTGCATCTCAATCTGTTATACACTAAAACTGACCACTCATACACAATTTTAAAAATGTTATAAGAATCCTGTTGCTTGTTTATTAGGGAAATATGGCTATGAAAAATGAGTGTACAACTTGATTATAAGAGCGCATATACCGATCAGCCATATCAGTAACATCAGCTGGGTGAAAACAACAGTGATCACCAACTGTACAGCAGTAAACTGGTGACAGGATCATAGGCACCCAAGGGTCACCCAATCCCACGAAGATCAAAGGCCAGCCCATCTGGTCCGATCCCACAGAAAAACCAACACAGCACAAATTGCTGAAAAAAAAAGGAAATTCTGGCCATGATAGAAAGGCACCAGAACAGCCAGAGCACCACAGCCCACCGGGCCCAGCAAGACTTCCAACTTGACACCCAGATTTCCCTGATCCCAACCTGACTCAGCTCTCATAGGACGTGCTGGATAAACAAGGGTCCCACCCTGCAAGTGACAGTAGCTAAAGGGTCCTACTGCCAATGTCCTAGTGCCAGACACCACAGCACAACCCAGAGGTCTTGTGGAACCATGCCCCAAGGAACCAGAGCTACTCTGGCAGCACAAGGGGAAGCCAAAACTTGGATGGTTTTATGTTAATGTTTTTAATGTGTGTAGTTATATATGGGGTTAATTATCCTATCTGTTTATGAAAGCTTTAAATGGGCACCTTTTTTTACTATGTGTTATTGGTTTAAGGGGGCATCGGTGGCTCATTGGTAGGTTTCTCACCTGCCATGTGGAAGGCCCGATTCCCAGCCAATGCTCAAACCCCAGCCACTGGATGCAGTGCTGGTCCCAAGCCCTGATAATATGGGGGGTTGCGTCAGGAAATGCATTCAGCTTAAAAAAAAAAACTGTGCCAAGCCACATTTCATTCAGATGGTCCACTGTGGCGACCCCTTGATAGGAACAGCCGAAAGACAAACAACGGTATAAGTTTTAGGCTTTATTCCTCAATAATAATTACCTTACTAAAAAGAACTATTATATGAATATTATGATTAATTGTGATTATGATATGCATAATAAACACTTTATCTCAGGGGATGATGCTGACTTTTTATAATTTACAGTAGATTACATCTAAAGTTTTGTGTAAATAGAACATAATAGGTATAATAATCATTTAGTTGCTTTGCACCTCCAGGATCCAGGTTTGATTCCCACCTCAAGCTCAAGTGCATAGAGTTTGCCTGTTTTCCTCATGCTTGGTGGGTTTCCTCTAGGTACTCCGATTTCCTCCCACAGTCCAAAGAAATGCAGATTAGACTAATTGGCATTCCCAAATTGCCAGTGTGTGTTTATGTGTGTGTACCCTGTGATGGATTGGCACCCCCATCCAGTATGTACCCTGTCTTGTGCACCAAATCTCCAAGGATAGGCTCCAGGCCACACCCCCGTGACCCTGTATAGACAGTGAGTGTGTATTCTAGGTTTTGACTTTGTTCATAAATAATCACCTTGCTAAAGAGATCTATAGTGTGATTTACTTGAAAGACGCCCTGAATATTCTGTAATAACTCTCGCTAGGACAAATCTGAAGGGAAGAACATACAATGTGTTCCTCAGTATGTGACAGATAAGGTAGGCACCAGACAGCCAATCCCTACTCTAGGTACTCTGGTTTCCTCCCACAGTACAAAGACATGCAGTGTAGGTTCATTTGAGTCTCCAAATTGCCTTTAGTGTATGAATGGGTGTGTGTGTGAGTGTTTGTGAATGTGCTCTGTAGTGGGTTGGCTTCCTATGCAGGGTGTAACCCACCTTGTGCCCCAAGTTCCCTAGGATAGGCTCCAGGCTCTAAGCCTACACAGGATAAATGGTACAGATGATGGAGGATGGATGTTCTGCACAGTTGGACATGGAACTTCCCAAGCCAAACAGTAATGTCTCAGGTCCGCAAGACTTGCTGATGGAATGAAGCAGCTTAATACATATTGTAGAACCAACAATTTGTGATACTTGTTGTAATTTGTCAATGTTGGAAAAAATCATGCATCATTACCAGTTGTGATGTTACTCAATCAATTTCATCATATCTTTTTAATTCAAATGTTCACGATCAGTCAGTTCTGCTTGACCTGGGTGTGTGCATTCCACATTTCATTACCTGCTCTGTGTCCATCTTAATAATGTCTCGTATAAGGTGTGTTTGAAAGGCCAAATATGACAAACATGATCAGACTATAAATTGCATAAATGAGATAACAAAATACACAGAGAACACAGACTGAGTCAATTCACCCTGAGATCCTGCTTGAACAGTGCATTGTGAGGTTACAGCATACATTAGGTAGAAGAGAGCAGGACACCTTATCTTATGCAAGGTTCCTCTGAGTCCCTAGAAATAGCATCTACCAAAGAGGTTGAATCGTTTATCTTGTAGCTATAAATACTTTAAATTTAAATTCTTTCAGAGAGCAGGACCAACTAATGTATGACTGCTTCTTGGCTACTTAAACTTCTTCCATCTCCCATTCCACCCTGATAGCCGCACTTTGACATTTGTCCCAGGGGTGAACCCAGATCCTAAAGGGAACAATTCAAAGGTGCTTCGTCTCATTTGCAACACCTCCTTATCCTGCACCAAACTACCAAGTCTTTCTTAGGAGAGATGGCAGCGTGAAGGACCTTTGAAGTTGACATGCAGTATAGCATCTATAATGGGTGCACTGTATATTAACATGATGAATAATTATACACAGTTTGCTAAGAATGAACACAGCTAATTATAGCGGTATGCTTGATGAACATCCCTTTGTTATAGTTACTATTATTTAGTGGTGGCACAGTGGTGTAGTGGTTAGCACTGTGGCCTCGCACCTCCAGGGATGAAGGTTGAAAATACAACCATTAAAGTGAAAGTAAATAATAGTAACTCACATATTCATTCTCTATACTGCTTATGATGTACAGGGTGGTAGGCCTGGAGCCTGTCCCAAGGGGTCTGAGAGCAAGAGGCGAGGTACACCCTGGACTGGGTGCCAAGCCATTGCAGGGCACACAAGCACACATTGGCACACACACTCACACCATACAGCGAATTACGGAAACAGCAATTAGTCTAAACTGCATGTCTTTGGACTGTGGGAGGAAACTGGTGTACCTGGAGGAAACCCATCAAGCACAGGGAGAACATACAAACTCTGGAAGGTGCTAACCACTATGCCACCTTGCCACCTTTTTAATTCCTTATATATGTAATGTATTTTGTATTCAGTCTACAGTGAATATGATCCGATTAATGACAAATATCAAAGCTGACACAAGCCACTTGCACCTCTAGGGTCCGGGTTCGATTTCCGTCTCCGTGTGCATGGAGTTTGCATGTTCTCCCCGTGCTTGGTGGGTTTCCTCTGGGTACTCCGGTTTCCTCCCAGAGTCAAAAGACATGTAGGTTAGGTTAATTGGCATTCCCAAATTTCCCATATTGTGTTTGTGTGTGTGTGTGCCCTGCGATGGATTGGCACCCTGTCCAGGGTGTACCCCGCCTTGTGCCCTAAGTCTTCTTGGATAGGCTCCAGGCCCCTGTGATCCTGAATACAGGATTAAGCGGTATTGAAGATGAGTGAGTGAGTGATACTCTCACAGGTTTGTGGCTTGCTTGCCAGGGTTGCCAGATCCCACTCACCAAATCCCACCTAGTCGGCACTAAGAACCTGCGCACTCTAAAAAAAGGACCCCCGCACCAAAAAAAGTATTAGAAGTCATACTATATATTTATAACACATAACATTAACACATTAAAATAGATTATTAGCTATATACCAGCAAAATGGTGACAGGATCATGGACAGGGACCAAAAGCCAGCTCGTCCAATCTGATCCCACAGAATAACCAATGCAGAACAGATAGCTGAAAAAAAGTCAATGCTGGCTATGATAGAAAGGGATCAGAGCTCCCAGTCCACCACACGCGGGGCACAGTAGGAACTAACCAGGCCTTCAAACTCCCCAGATCCCGGTCCAATCGAGCATCACTGGCATATGCCAGACAAACAAGCCTAATGCACGGAGGCCTCACCCTGCAACCCACAGCACCCAAGGGATTCAATGCCAACGCCCAGGTGCCAGACATCACAGCACAACATCAGATGTCTTGTGGAGTCATGCCCCAAGGGGAAAGAGCTGGCCTGTCGGCATAATGTGGCTGATTGGTGTATATGCACATAGTTTGTTTAACTAAAATTTGCCAGCCAAATCTGATGTTTAAGTGTTCTTTATTCTATAATAAAAAATATACATTTGTTACAAATTATTTCTTTCTCTTTCTCTCTCTTTCTTTTCTTTTTTTGGTCCAAACATTATCCAAAACCAAGCCCATCTGCTTCAAGGTTCGATGTGTTCTGTGTTCAGAGACGCTTTTCAGATGAGATGAGATGGATCTTTATTAATCCTGAGGGAAATTACAGGTGTAATTTGTTCAAATCACTTTATAACAAAGTGAAATCGTCCCTCATGCCAGATACAAAGCATCGACCTAAGGATCGTTTCCGCTACTATAGTTGTTAAGAGTGCTTATTTTGATTACTTTATTCTTTTTAATTTTTATATAGTTTGGCCTACACATGGCCTCTCAGTTGCACCATTTATTTATTTTTAAATAGACAATGTCACTGAGATAGCAATGTCCCCGTTCTGTTCTTGACGTGAGCATTAAATGAACCTCGTGACCTGGAACTGCAAACAAGGGTAAAAGTGTTAGCATGGTCACACGACAGTTGACAGACCATGTCATAGTTACCATCAGGGGGCAGTAAAGCACTGTGATGAATTTTCCTTTGTCGCGTGTGCGTGTGTGTGAGGGTTTGAGAGTCTGTTGTTTGTGGGTGTAGGCACAACCCACTCAGTCATTAGTCACTCTTGAGTGTGTGTGTTTGTGTGTGTGTTACTCCGGATGTGTTTGTGCCGTACTTTGATCGGTTGCTTACCTTATATCCAGCTGTCCTAATATGCTGCTGGGAACCTTTCAGCTGTTCTTTCGCACCAAGCATGCGTGTACTCACCTGTGTGTGTGTGTGTGTGTGTGTGTTGTGTGTGTGTGTGCGTGTTATGTGTGTGTGTGTGTGTGTGTTTCTACTCAGCTTTAGAGAGTGAAAGACACATTGCTCATTTCTTTGTACCTTGAGTGTGAACTCACCTGCTTTTACAGTTTCAGCGTCACGGATGTGATGATATACAGCTCCATCGCTAAATAATACTACGGTAAAGAAGTCTAAAGTGGATTATTATTTCCAGGTGCAACAGAATTCTCGATTAAGAGTTTTTTTTTTTTAAGCCTACTATTTGAAGAATTTGAAAAATTCAGATAAAGTACTGAAGGTTAACCCAGATAAGGCTAATTTAGTCATTAAAAAAATACTTTTGCCTTTATATAATCACATTAATAAATATTTACCATGCAAAAATTTTGTATTTTCTTTCTGCACATCATCACCTATGTAACCTGACAATTTTTTTATGTACCTTGACATAGCGTAATCAACATAATCGACCACACAACAGAGAAAACATATAAAGATCTAATTAAAATGTTTTTTGTTTACTATTAAAAATGTAAATAAAATAAATCTATATACTGTATATTTTCAATTATTTACAGCAAAATAGCAGGTGTGGCTATAGGCATATTTTTCCTTTTATCTGTGCCACTCCTCAGATCATTTTACACACACAGCTAGACGCAGAGTCCATGCATTCCCCATGCATGTGTGGGATTTCCAAATAGTGCATACTGCATAAAAGATCAAAATCATACCATATTATACTATTAGACCTTTATATAACGTTCTATCAGTTTGCCTATCCAAATAAAATGTTCTATGTAATTGTAGGTCATCTCTGTTTAATGAGTTCTAGTAGGCAAATACTATGACATACCAAAAACAATGGAAACTGAGCTACGCTATCATGTAGCAAGGACATTTCCTTCTCTTTCTTCCATAGTCGGTGATATGATATTATTAGGTTAGTATCAAGGGGGAACCTCCGGTTCTGAAAGTGCCAAACTTTCAGTTCCTCAAATGACCACTAGGCTCCAAAAGGGAGTCGATACCCATAGACCACAAATGTTAAAAAGCCCCGCTTTAAAACAGAAATAAAAATGGCCCAGGTTCGAAATGGAAGGCCCGGGTTCAATTCCCACCCAATGCAGACACCCTAGCCACTGGATGCAGTGCTGGTCCCAAACCCGGAGAGAATCGCAGGGCCGTGTCAGGAAGGACGTCCGGCATAAAATCGCATATAAATGAATATTAGCATTTTAGCTGAGCTGAAGCTAAGCTAGTTAGCTTGTGATAACTGAGGTAAGTAGGCATGTTCCAACCAACTGGCTCTGTTTGCGCAACTCATTTGTCCATTTATGGATTAACCAGGGATTGAGGCAGACTCCGGTGCTGCTAAGATGGTGACGACCAGAATTCCAACGGTTGAGCTTCGGAACACTCTTCAGAAAATCTATGGGTGACATCGTGGAGGGTTTGTCCATTTCTTATACAGTCTATGGGCAAACCCTCCACAACGTCACCCATGGACTTTCCGTGCTTTCTATCAGGTCGGTAGGGCTTAAACGTATCACGTAAGATTTCCCATAGATGAATAAATACATTTCTATTCTGAGTCTTCAATTACTGCTTGATTTCCTGTATATAAGGTACGTACATAACACATTGCATGCGAGTTGTACAAGAGTTCTCTATATTTACTGTATACGCAGTGGTGTGTTTCTGCTATTTTCAACCCTTTGTGGTTACTGTTTCGCTATGATAGTGTATCCTGTTCTGTTGCAGCAAACATCTGCAAGACCTTCCCCTTTTCCTTTTTTCTCAAGCTATTGATGTCTCTGACCACCTGATTGGACACAGAAAAATTTCACACATACGGATTCAACATCATACAGGACATGTGAATGTGTGTGCTTTGTGTAGTATGGAACCTGTCCATTCCATTACGAGTCTGCATATTGTATGAAATTGACTGTATTGAGATGTTTGGACAAGCATGGATATAAGAAATTTTAGGCCTCATACTGTATATAGAATAACACTTTTATAATGCATTCCGTAAGTTTGGGTTTGTTTTTTTCTCCCCATGTTCACACACTCGACCACAATGCCACAAGTTCACATCGAGTGTTTGTGCAATAAAATAACATCCTAAAATTTCACAAGGGGATGCTTGAGGACACTATTATTAGTATCAAATAGTTGAGAATCGCTCAAAATGTGTTTTTTTTTTTTTTTCACAAGATAGGAGACATGTCTCAACTGCTTTATTTATGACTCTCTGAGTAATGTAGCTGTCTTCTCTGGGTGCTACATTGCAGTAGGGACTGAATCAGCATGAGTACTATTAGCACTGAAAAAATTTCCCCCTTGCTGTCATTGGATTGCTCCATGAGTCATTGCATCGCTAGTTGTGAACAAGGTAATACCTTTGGATTGGTGCACCCCAGACTTTTCTATGTAATGTCTCGTGGTACTTTTTTCAGTGGTGATTCTCAAACCTCTAGACATCCACGCGGTGTATATGTGTAGCTGTAACTGACTTCCTGTGTACCCATTTGCGAATGGAGATGTACCTGACAGGCGGCAGAGGATGACTCATCGTGGCACTTGTGCCTTCTGCCACATTACAAACCTTTAGTATCTGCTTGTATTTGCTGGCATTTAATGCCTACTTCTTGCAACGGGGCTTTTGGGGTCTCGACTATTCAGAATCTAAACTCCTTCCCACATGAGGTGCATCTACATGTAGTCATTTCAATACAGTTCAGAAAAACATTATTATTATTATTTCTTATGTAAATCCGTTACTTGAGGTTAGCTGTCTTGCATAACCATCATTTTGTCATTGCAGCACAACTGTTTTTCTTCAAAACAACACATTGCCTTAGTAGGTTGCAACATCTATTGCTTAATCAAATCTCTGATGTTTTTCTTACTACAAAGCAACACTTACTTTTTAGTTTCTTTTAAGCAATGCACTGCAACTTTATTACTTATAAATCTATGTCTAAAAAGTAAAACCAAGTACATAGTATGCAAGTAATAAATGGTAAAGAAGGATCAAGGATGCTGGTGTAATGAACATGCAGGGCTTCAAATATAGAAAGGAGTAAACTCCTTGATTTTTGGCATAAATGTCAAGTGGTTGTAAGACAAATATTCCTGAATGCTGTGAAGTAGTAAGGATGGTGTTGATTTAGTTTTTCTTTTTGAAAATATGTACTTTTACTCCTATACATTTCCTAAATAAAATATGTACTTTTACTCCTGTAATTCTCCTAAGTAATATGTGTACTTTTACTCCTATACTTTTCCTAAATAAAATGTGTACTTTTACTCCTATACTTTTCCTAAATAAAATGTGTACTTTTACTCCTATACTTTTCCTAAATAAAATGTGTACTTTTACTCCTATAATTCTCCTAAATAAAATGTGTACTTTTACTCCTATAATTCTCCTAAATAAAATGTGTACTTTTACTCCTCTACATTTCCTAAATAAAATGTGTACTTTTACTCCTATACTTTTCCTAAATAAAATGTGTACTTTTACTCTAAAAGATTTCCTACATAAAATGTGTAATTCCAATAAATTTCCCATCAGCATCTTTGGTACACATTACTGCACCAATTCGACCTGGTGATGTAATGTCTGTCTTTTGCCAATGCAGAGCGCAGATCGCCCACGTTGATACCACCATGGAGGCACCTGCTGCAGGCTCTGCTGCTAACGTTACAATTCCGGTAATAGACGACCACCCCGTCTACAGTGGTAAACTCGGTGAACTTCATGCTGGTGATGGAGATAATGTTACACACTCATGGTCATATTTGCAAGAAATGTTTTCATCATTCTATTGAAAGATACTTCTTACATGATGCGGTGGCTCTTATGCCTCCCGAAATTCCTTGAAATGTAGTCATTTAAAAACTCCCTGTCCAACCTGAAAAAGCCCACTGAGGTCAATTAAATTAATATTAATTTACTGGAGCCACAATGTCAATGTTATTAAACGTTAGTTAGTTAGATACCTATTTAGTTATTATCATAAGGCTGTTCAGATATCTGGCTAATGTTGAGCAGCTTACGTGAGAATTTAAACATGATTTTCCCCCCTGGAATTGATGTCCAAGAAGGTATGGAAACCCTGATATATTATGCTTTACTACATGGAAGCCACAATAAACTTCATAATCAAAATTCTATCTGCACTCTTTTTTACTTTCACTTCCAAAGTACCTAAGCACATTTAATATCAGAAAATTACTTTTGATACCCAAGTACATTAAATATCAGACATTATAAAACTTTCACTCCAGTAATATTCTGAAAGGTAACTTCTACCAAAGTACTTTTCTGGTAAAATGCTTGTACTTTTACTCAATTATTGTGACTGATGATATTTTGTGACTATGACTTAATATAATCCATGAACAAGCAAGGATTTTGTAATCTAGCATATTTTCTATAAAATAATTTTTGTTGAAGTAGAAACAAAAAAATACATAGACTAATCACATATAGAGTATACTTTTTCAAGTATGAATTATACGAAATAATTGCTTGCAACATATATTTAGTAGTTTTGTTTAAGGAAAGGAAAGGACTTGATTGCATGTGGACTAGTTTGCCGCTTCCTCATCCTTATTATCCTATTGATGAAAAGCCATAATATAATGAATTGCTCATACTTTATATTTTCATTGTCGAGATATTGATATTCAATTTCAGACCTCCCTATTAAAGGAGACCTGTTATGCAAAATGTTTTTTTCATTCCCTATTCCCTCTCTTTTTTTTTCTTTTTCCATTTTTGTTCACAAATAGCCTTGAATGTGCCATCCAAATCTGATAAGTCATCATTCCAGGCACAAAAAGTGATAGAACAGTTTGCATAGCCCCTCCTTTGGCTCAACTAATTTTCAGGGAAGTTCTGTTTCCTGTGTTCAGATTGGCTACAAAAAGGCACTTTTGTAAAGGGGCACGGGGCCAAAGCTTTGCATTAAATGCAACAGACAGTGAAAAAGAGTCAATTTCAGGTGTCGTAGAATACGTCAGTGGAGTTTGTATCTCAGCTTGAAAATTTACATATACATTTTGAGCCCACTAAGACCTTATGATATATTAGTATAGTATACAATCTATATAATATAACTAAGTTATTTCACTACCTTTTATATCACAATCAGTTGCACCTTTATAAGGTTCTAGCTGACAGTTCTGTCATTTTTAAAACCTCCATGACCTATATCCTTTATAAGACCAAAACACACCATAACCATCTCTATGAGTACATTTTTGTTACATTTTATTGACGTATGTATCCATACATTTAGTACAAAGCTTTTCATACTATATAAAGTATGCAGTGGCCAATGCTTAAGAATGGAATAAAAAGTTCTGATAGAACCTTCAAATTTAAAGGTCTCATATTATGTTCCTCATTTTTAAATAAAATTTAATACAGACCTATAGCTACTGTTAAATAGCTAAATATTAGCCTCCTCTGGGACTGGAAAATATTACCTACAAACGTAAAAACCTCAGCATAACGCAAAGTGTTCTGTGTAAACACTAACTAATTAAGTTCATCTAATTCATTGTTTCTTGTATTTTGTTTTCTTGGACAAACTTGTTTAAAATTGTTTGCGCAAAAATGTTTTGTTCAATTCTAGATCAAGAACTAGTGCTTGAACCTACAGTACAGAAACTTTTAGGTATTATTCTAAGAAACTATCTAATTAAACGAGTCCTGCTACAAACTGCAATAAGGCAGCCAAAGTCACTCGGCTCAGGTGTCGTACTGGTGTTGAGCTGTTTGACGTTTTCTTAACCCTGACTTGCTCCTAATTTGCTTATTTGTCCGTTCACACCCTCTAGCAAGCTCTCCTATCTCAACCAGGAATTAGCACTCGCCCTTCTTAGAGACGCGTACAAATCGATTATCAGATGTTTTCAAACTGCTGCTCATGCTACGTCACAGGATAGCTAACCATATTCTAAGGACAATAACTCTAACCATCCTTTTAAGGCATACACAAGCTCACAGATGGCCAAGATTGGCTACTGTTGAGCTGACTGACAGGAAAAAGAGTAACTCTATCGTTCCTTCTGAGAGCATAACCGGTTTTGCTCTTTTGAACCGCCACACATGGCTATGTTAAGACTTGGCTTTTACAACGACTGCATTGTTATGGTGATCCGTATCTACATAAAATTACTTTTTCTGTCTTTAAAAAGTTTTAAATATAAATATTTTCTAGAATTCCAACATTCAGGTATGCATTCTGAAAAGTCTATAGAATGGACAGTTTTATGAAGAAGGTTTGTGGAAATCCTCTCCATTTTTAAGGATTCAAAATGGTATCGTGAGCCAGTGATACAATGTTCTCTGGATTCATAAAAGCTTAAAAAATGCACTTGGTTGAACTTGTTGTGCAGAGACTAACATGTACTAATATTGTACATGTAGCTTTTACCCATATTTATTTTTCTTAGTATACATTTCTTTTTCAGAGTATATAGTTATTTTTCTTAGAATATATTTGTTATTCTTTGTATCTATTTCCTTTTCTTAGGATAAATGTTCTTTTCTTAGGATATATTTGTTATTCTTAATATATATTTCCTGTTCATAGGACCTATTTCCTATTCTTATTATATATTTCTTTTTCTTAGGATATATTTCCTTTTTTAGGGTATATTTCCCATTCTTAGGATATATTTCTTTTTCTTAGGAAATATTTTCTTTTCTTAGTTTATATTTCCTATTCTTAGGATATATTTCTTTTTCTTAGGAAATATTTTCTTTTTCTTTGGATACATTTCCTTTTCTTAGGTTATATTTCCTTTTCTTAAGGTATATTTCTTTTTCTTAGGATACATTTATTTTTCTTAGGATCTATTTTCCTTTTCTTAGTTTACTGTATATTTCTTTTTCTTAGCCCTTTCCTTGGGAGATATTTCTTTTTCTTAGGATATATTCCCATTTCTTTTTCAATAAGCATCTACAGACAAACTACGTCATGTGCAAGCAGTTGTATCAAGCAAAGGACACAAGGCACTCGTGTACTGTAATGACACACCGCTTTACGTAAACAGATCATATGCACACACATACGCACATCCACTCACAGTCACACATTCCCATTTTAGCCCTCCAGCTCCTGACTGACTAACCTCCCTCTGACTAAGCATGTATTTTAATCACACGGTTATTTTGTTTCACAGACAATGTACGCCACTTAACAAAAATGACTCACAGCATCGCAAATTGTTTCTGTGCAAATGAATTCTGATGAAAATCTTAATTATGCTCAATTGCCAAAGCCGTCATGGTTGGGCACTGATGCTCATATTATATGTTATTTGTAATGCTTTGTTTGACCTCTTACTAAAATACAAAATGGTTTCATTTATCTGTGCACATGTTAACAAATGTATACCGTTTCTGTAGATCTGTGATCCTAAACCATGATACTATATAGCTACATATCTATTTAATTTTTCAATGACTTTTAGGTTATTTTGCATTCACATGGAGGGGTCAGCCAAACCTCCTGAAGCTATGGATCCTTAAGAAAAACTAGACTGAAAAATGAGCCTCCTCTGGGTGCCACTGGATATTAGGATGACTAATCATTACTGTTCCACAGTTACTTTACATTATTTAGAGTCAGACATTACTAAATGTATTGAAAGGACGTTCCATATAATACAATGGATGTGTTCAGTGTACAGTGTTCAATTCAAACCCGGGACTTTAGATTGGGCAAGATAACAGAACATGGTTCTGTTTCTGAACTTTCCTTTATTTCTCTAGCTACTCTAAAGCCTTTATCCCAGTGTTTCACTAATCTGAAATGCTGGCCTCCCAGGAACTCCTTAATGCCCAACCGTGTGAAAATGGCTTGGAGCGAGGTCAGGATTGTATGGGGGATGTGGCATAAACTTCCAGCTGAGTTCCTGTAATGTGCAAGTGGTGCAGTGGGCAGTATAAGGTCATGGATTGTCCTGAACAGAACACCTTTGCCTGGCCATGAATCCAGGCCATTTTATCCTGGAAGCAATTAATGGGAACGACTACAGTGGGCCACGAGCCACCTCAGCCAGGATTCTTTAAAACAATTGCACCATTCAAATGTTTTATTAAGTGGCTCATCACCATTTTATACATGAAGTCGACGTCAATTGGTTTCATGCCTTCATTCTCCAGAAATTTTGTCATGAGTCCCGGTTTGATTCAAACACCCCTGTTAAGAATGTCGTGGGTCTCCGAGTGGCGCAATGGTAAAGTGCTCGCTCTATCATCTGCAGATCGTGAGTTCGATTCTCGGGTGATGCTCTCGCAGCTGGAGGTCTAGAGAGAGCTGATTGGTCGAGCTCTCTCAGAGGGGAGGGATGAGAGGTACTTAGTGCTCCCACATTAATCACGGCTCTACAGCCAATCAGGGGCGTCTGTGAGCTCGCGGATAGCGCTGTCCTCCGAGTGTGTTACGACGCCTCCCACCGGTGCGTGAGCGAACAGTTCGGCTGGCATCACATGGTTCGGCGGAAACACATGATAGTCTTCAGCGGAAACACGTGATAGTCTTCCCGACTGAGTGGTAGTAGCCTTAATGTGGAGCCCCTAGTGACGGGGAGGAATTGGGCACGACTAAATCAGGGAGAAAACCTGTGGGGGAAAAAACGTAGTAACGATTAGGATTACAGCAGGAGTTCTTGGTGAGAGAATGCACCCCAAGAATGAGTGTAAGACTTGGGTGCCAACTGTATTTGAAAACAGTGTTAATATGAGAGCTTTTATTGCAGTGGCTGAGTCACAAGTGCAGAAAGCTCAATGCAAAAGAATATCAGGATGAATCAGGCAGATCCAGAGGGTGAGAAGAAAAAAAAGGACTTATTTTTATATTGGTCTTAGTTTGATGTGCTTTTCGCCCTTGGGTGATTCCTGACCTTGAGTGACAAAATGCTTGGCGAATAAATGTTTAGACAAAACCACAGAGACACCATTTGATATTGAAAAATCCCTTAAAGAACGTTCAGAAGATAGAAGTTATTTACGGTAGGTGTGATTCCCATCGTTGTCTTAACTTGTGTCACACATGCCTGTCTGTTGTCATGTGCACTCATTTGTTCGCTCGTCCACGCTTGCTCATGCACGGATCTTAAGTCTTGTGTTTTCTTTGATGGCGACAGCTTTAACTTCATTCCAGTCTCATGGGAACAGGAGCGGAAGGGGGGAAGGGGAAAGGGTGTCTTCATCAGAGAGAGAGAGAGAGAGAGAGAGAGAGAGAGAGAGAGAGAGCGAGAGAGAGACTGTCAGTCTTTTGGGATGCAGATTGTTGTTGGAGCCTGAGACTGCTGGGGGAGGTTTAAATGTGTTTGTGTGTGTGTGTCTCTCTCTGTGCTGACGCATGTCTGACCCATTGTGGTGCTGTGACGTGTAGATAGCCATGCAAATCATGGAAGCACTGAAGAGATGGCTGAAGTCCAGCCTTGCTGCCTAGCGAAGCGTAGCCTCTACGGCCTCCAAAAGACAAGAGAGGGGGAGGAGTGATGTTCTGCTGAGCTCTCCATGTACCGAGTTTATTATAAGTAATATTATAAAAAAGACAGGTGTATAATGTGTCGGTTACAGTGTCATGATGTGAACGTAACGTGACACGTGTACAGTACGTACAACGTGTACTGATACGATGCAGTGACTTTTATACCATTTGCTCGACTGTGGGAAAGTTTTACTACGCAGTGTCATTAGGATTTACCTGACGTCATATTTTAGTTCTTGTCGTACGTTCTTTTTGCTGAGACGGAAAACACTAGCTTGTCATTTTCATTATTTTTGCATGTCTGTGTCAGAGATGATGATGATGATGATGATGATCCAAAAGAAGTGGAAGGACTAACACATTGTAGGGTGTGCCCTTTCTGTTGGTTTTCTTCAAGTCACTATGCATAAAACTCACAAGGACAGCAAGGCAAAGAGAACATATGCTTTATACTGTTTAGATTTTATACTATTCACACAGTTTATGCACATGATTAAGGCTTGTACTTAAAAGAAATGGTCCATATTGGATTTAAAATGGTGTGTTAAGAAGACTCCAGCTGTAGCTTCAGGAGTAAATGATAGATGATATCAACATTAACTACTTTCACAGCAATTGTAATGCAAACTGAATCCCCATAGCAACAAATTATGGTCCTTGGACATGTACTGTATATATATTTATAAAACATAATAATCAGGTTGAAGCGGCAGAGAGCTTCATAACACAGCAGAAATGCTTTTGCATTTAATATGCGTCTGAACACACCTACTACAGTATAAATTGCCACAAACTATTAACAGGGACAGAGCAATATAATAGATATTACAGTATTATAATTAAGCAATAGCACACTTAAGGTTATGCTGTTGTACTAAATATCGGTTGTGATATTTTCGGCGGTCAAGTGCTGATATCCAGAACAACAGCATGCCCTCAGGTCTCGGGGTATCGGGGAGGGGACTTGTAGGGTGACTTTCTCACACACACACACACACACACACACACACACACACACACACACACACACACACACACACACACACACACACACACACACACACACTAATGGATTGAGAATGACTGCTTCCTGGCTCACAGATTACATAAATTGTCTGAATAATGAATTACATTTTTGAAAAAGTAACTAAGTAACTAAGACACCATACTGGTGACCGACGGTTAGTGTAATTTATGATTGTTAGACTGCCTGTGACGTGAAGTGATACATATATACATATAGTTAAACATCCCAGTGCTGTCATGCTCTAATATCACCACTTGTGGATTATTTATATCATTATACCAATTGTAATAGGGACATCTGCTAATTATCCAATCCTCCAATCATTTGGCAGCAGTACAGTGCATGAAAGCATCCAGATACATGAATATATTTTTAACATTCACGTCAAACATTCGAATGCCAATGTGATTTCGGGTGACTTTAACTGTGCCCTGGTTGTTAGTGCCAGATGGGCTGGTTTGAGTACTGCGGTACTCCTGGTACTGTGGATCTCCTGGGATTTTCACATACAGCAGTCTCTGAATGGTGCAGAAAACAAACATACAAAAAAAAAAAAAAAAAAACAGACAGTACGTGGCAGTTGTGTGTGAAACATCTTGTTAATGAGACAAGTCAGAGTTCAAACTTATAGGAGGCTAACTTGAATAAGCACTCTTTATAACCCTTTCCTCAGTTAAAAGCATGCTATATAATAAATTTTGAACTCAAATTGGAGGAAAGCGTGCACTACATAGGAAATGATTTATAATAAAACTATATGGTAAATATAATAGGTTTTAAGCTCAAATCTTCCCCCATGCTTCCATTATTAATGTATACACATTTTGCTCCATAAAGCATGTCAGTAAGTCTAGAGTTAACTGTATGATGATTCTCCTTTCATCCTTCATTCATGACCGGCAGGAATGGGAAATGGAATGAGACACTCCCCTCATAAGCCAAGCTCTGTGAGTAATAGCACCCCGTGGTGAGAGGCACACCCTACATGTTCACCCTGACAGATTAACAAAGGCTGAGCAAATTTTTCTAGTATACGCAACTGTCCATTAGGGGTGTGTTTCACACAGGGTTTTAGCACTTTTACCTTGGCGAATCAATTGGATCAATCACTGTGAGCATATGAATTGTACACTTGGATGACAAATGATTCAGGCAGGCAGTGTTGCTTGTGAGGCAAACTTAAAGCTTGAAAATGTTGTATTTCCTTGTCTTAACAGCCTAGCTTGTTGTTATTGTTGTATTTTTAAAAGTTTTGACACACGCCTATTTCCATGGTCTTTATGTAATATAATACAAATATGCATAATGCAAAATATGCAATAATCTCCTTCAGTCAGTTAATATTGAGATGTATCTGCTAATCATGCTCTTGTAAATCCTTCAAAACGGCTCTAATCTGAGGTGCTGGTTGTTAAGTGGTGATTTCTGAGGTAACTTGTAACTCTAAATGAACTTCTCCTCTGCAGCAGAGGTCAGTTTTGGTCTTGCTTTCCTGGGATGGTCTTCCTGAGAGCCAGTTTCATCAAGGTGCTTGATGGGTTTTCCGAATGCACTCGACACAATACAGTTCTTGCAAGAACTATTCCTGAACAGCTGCCCTTTGTGTCTTAATTACTTGATTGCCCGATTTAATGTGTGTTATTTCATAGGTTTGAAAAAAGAAAATCCAGTAATGTTCCGAAATATGGAAAATAACTAAATGACCTCATTATCTTCTGAATGTTCTGAAATTCTGAAATAGTAGAACAGTACTAACCGACACTTAGGCATGAAACTGTACAAGTGTAATTAAGGTACCTTTTTATGAGTGTTACATAATCTTACCGGGCAAAGCAAACCAAAAACATGGTTTCTTCTGTATCTCTTCACACATTGAATTTGCCAAAGCGAGTAATTACTGTACGTAATTTTTATTTTTATTTTTTTTTACTAATTAACAGCATTCCTGGCTCATTCCGTTGTCCCTAGCACATATTTAGCGTTATCCGAAAATGTATGTGGATACAATCCTAATTTGGCTTTTTGCTCATCTTGCCCATTTTTCCTGCTTCCATCACACCAACTTTGAGAATGAACTTTTTCATATGCTGCTTAACTGGTAACAATCAATAGTATGTACTTCAGCTCTCAGTGGTTTTAATGTTATGGCTGATCGGTTTGTGTTAACATATAGTAAAGCAATCACTACATGTAACAGTCTTTGATGTATTTGGGATTTAATTTTTTTTTTTTTTTTTTTTACAGTTTTATGTGGTTACAGAAGAGATTACACCTTCAGCAAATGTGTGGAAACAGCGAGAAGAAACAGCAAAGCAAACCACATGCAGCTGACGTTAGTTAGTTAATACCAGGCAAATGATAAACAGGAAAAGCTAAGAGCACTTAAAGATAAAACCCCTTTTACTCAGCAACCACTCTACGCTCTCTGTAAGCACTTGAAGTATTTTTGTGTTCGAAATATTTGGGGTGTGTTTATTGATTCCGGTGTGTGCTGATTAGTTGGTTTGTGCTATATAATAATAATAATAATAATAATAATAATAATAATAATAATAATACAAGCCCAGTATGATGATGAGACTCTTAAACATTTGAATTGTGCAAACGTTTTAAAGTTGGACATACGTCTGTGAATGACGATCCCAGACGAGGAGTCTCTAAGGCCACTGCAGCCATCCCCATGAGCATTCTGTGAGTAGAACGTCTGATCCTTGAAAATCAAAATCAATGGATGACTTGCGGAAGAGCTGCATATGTCTATGGGAACTGTACACGCAATCTTTCACCAACACCACTTGTACATTACAGGAACTCGGCTGGGAGTTATCGCCACATCCCTCGCTCCAAGTGCCATTTCCACATGTTAGGGTCATTAGAGGCGTTCCTGGGAGGCCAGGGTCTCAGATGTGAAGCAGGAAGTCTGGGATAAGTGCATTAAGTGTAGCAAAGGGTTATATAGAAAGTTCAAGGGAGTTTTTATTCTCTTAACTGCGTTCTGTTATTGGACACAATCAAAAGTCCCAGTTTGACTTGAACTTGTAGTAATAATAATAAAAATAATGTGCTTATCCAAAGCTGCATATCATAAATATGTAGGGGGTAAAAAAGGGCATAATAATTCAAGCGCTAGTGATTTGGTTCATGTGCTTGCCTGTGCAGGCATGTACAACTTGTTTAAGTCTACAGAGAAAGAGAAAGAGAGAGAGCGAGAGAGAGAGAGAGAGAGAGAGAGAGAAAGGGGCGGGGCTTGGCTGTCTGTCTAGAAGACAGGGTGGGTTAGAGACGAGAGAAGTGACTCTTTAAAAAAGTCTTGTCTGCTTCATGAGGTTATCTTGAGTCACCTCCATGTTAGCGTGTTTATTGGTATTAGCTAATCCTAGGTTACATGAGTGTCACCACGGCTTATACAATACCTTTATATTCTCCCAGGTCAGACAATGCAGCGATGTTGTTTCTATTTCGTTCTTTGTCAGGGTTGAATAAGGTGATAAATATCTCTACAGTAGGGATGTGATTAAGAGCTACTCTGCTCCTAGACATGGATTATGTGCTATGGGTACGCTAGTAACAGACTGTTATAGCACTAATCAAAACTGCTTAAAGCTCCACTCTGACGTGCACCATGCAATTATATCGCCCGAAGCAATTTAGCAGACATACTATTGAGAGCACAGACTGTCTACTCAGCATTCGGCACGTACGGGTTGTACAGGTTCACAGACATTGTTGTAATTATTTCTAGGAACTTCATTTGGTCTGTCCTGAAATTCAAGTCGAGGCATGAAGGAGTTGATCATGAGCAAGTGTTGTCACCTCTGTCATTTACAGATCATCCTTGCTTATAGATTAATGCTGGTGTGTTTGAGACATCCTAAGTTATGTGGCGGAGGCGTGCTTGATCGTGTGAGTAAGCAGAGGTAAGTCAATGTCTTTGGGAAAATCCACTCCTACTGTAGATAAAGGATTTGTTTACCAGGTGTATGCAAGACCGCATGCAGCATAGGTAAAATCATTCATCACAATAAAACTCCAGACAGGTGACGTGAATAACACGGATCATCTCATTACAGTGGCATCTGTCAAGGGGTGTTGTATAATAGGCAGCAAAGGAACACTCAAAGTGCATGTGTTGGAGTCAAGGATCTAAGTGACTTTAATAAATGCCTAATTGTGATGGCTAGACAGTGGTTAATACCTACAAGTAGCCCAACTGGTGAGCCAGTGACAGCATCATGGATGCTCAAGGGCCACTGATTCATGTGGAGAGCGAAGGATTACCCATCTGGTCCGAATCCCACAGAACAGCTACTGCTGCACGAATTGCTGAAATGTTAATGCTTTACGGATTAGAACCGAGCAGCGATCTGGACGGATCGCTCCTTATGATGCGGCATGCACATGAGCCGCAGATTAATTGCAAAGTAATTGCAAAATAAAATTTTTACTGTGACTGTACGGTTGGCCCATTTCTGTTGTATTGGGCCCACATTACTCGCTCAAACTCGCTGTCTTGCATATTGCTCACTTTTTGTGTGGACCGGGGTTGCCAGATCATACCTACAAAATGCCCCTATGCAGTGCTGAAAACCCTCCCACTCTGACAAAAACTATCCCAAAAAAAACAAACAAACATCTGTACTAGAATTTTTTTTTCCATTTGTCCTTTTTTAGGTTATCTAAAAAAATAATCAGATCCATGACCAAAAACCATAATACAAGCCAGAGAGTTTTTTTTATGTTGTGGTATCACCCCTATAGTTGTCTGCATTAATAATTAATGCAATTTTTTAAAATATTATTTCTAGACATAACATTACATGTTGTTTGTGTGACCCTATTTTCTGCACCGATTGTGCTGGCTGATGGCGGAAGCGGAACGTAAGAATTTCTTGAAAGTATTATCTTGAAAGTACAGCTCACACACCTTCACTGTACAATCTAACACGAGGAGCGTGTTATCGAACACATAGTCTTTGGATCGTCTCGTACAGACAAGTAATGATCTTAAAAGCCTGCTGAAACGACGCAGTCTAAAAGCAGCTTTATTCAGTTAATCGAGTGTGAGGACGCCTGGAGTTGCAAGAAAGTCTTTTGAAAAGGCTAAGAAGAGAAGTTTGAGGTTGTCTGTTGCTGGGGGAAAAAAAAGAATACATTTGATGTCAAGAGATATTCTTTTGACTGATACTTTAACAAAACGGTGCTAGATTAAATTCTAGCACGGTGGGTTTAATTAGCCTGTAAATAATTAAGAGCTCATCTGCAAATAGGAATGGTCTGGGCAAACCATGTTCTTCCCGTATGTTCCCATGATCCTCTTGAACGGTTGATTAAAACTTTAAAAAGTTGTCCAAACATGTGTATATGAATTCATTCTTAAACTTTAATCCATGCTTTTATTTTTAACCATATAGTGTTTAGGGATGAAATCACCGTGGACCTTCCGATACGATATAATCACGATACCAAGATGCCGATCCGATATTTATAAATATCCCGTTTCCGATATTGGTTGCTAGATTTCAATACAATTCTAAACAGACTTAGCAAACACACTCAGGGTGCTGTGCTGTGTGAACAGTTTAGAGTACACCACCTGTAGGATTATAGAGGAACTGCAACATTGTAACACTTCAAATGCAAACGTATATAAAATATTTATACCTTATATATATAAAACAGATTTTGTAGTCATTCTGGTGATAGGTAAAAAGAATAAAAAATTTTCTTTCCCACCTTTCTAACAGTTATATCATTCTTCCATAAAAGTAAATGTAAGAAAAGGTGTTACAGAACTGCCATGAGACTCGTGTCACTTCATTAAATAAATATTTTATTATCAGTGAAAATAAATACATTTTCTTAAGATAGAATCAACGACATTTTAAAAAGCATTTCCGGGAGTGAGGTTATGGAGAGAAACAAAGCCAAATAAATCAAGCCAGGGGTCCACGTACGGATGCCACTCGTATAACATAAGTCTGGAGGAAGCCAGCAGTCTAGACGGGTATAGGGGAAGGAGAAGTCACCTAAATGTTTAAGTTACACAATGAGACTGTGGCTGAACACTTGGGTGTATGCAGAAAGTTCCCATCACGAAATAGATTTGGCCCTTTTAGAGTCCCTTTTTAATACAAATATTGCTCACCAATGGTGCAGCTTCGCTAGGGTGCTACAGTTTATGAACACAACAGTGGCCTTAATAGACACTAAACATAACTTCATCAATTTTATCAATGTGTACCAAGAATAATGTTTAATGGTGTATGAAAAAAAAAAAAAAAAAAAAACAGGATCATGGTGTTCCCAGTTTTGTTCGCCCAGGTGAAGACATGGCTCAAGCAGATTCCCATGAGCCTCGGTTGGGAATGAGATGGGACTGGAGCAGAACTACTTTTGGCATAAAACAAGCTGTTCCTGAACAAATTCCAGCTGAGATAAGCAAATACCATAACCTCACCACAGGGGGCAAAAAAACTGCATCCTTCGATATATAAGTGACTAACGAAGCAATAATGTTGAAATTAATAAATTATTTCCATTCTGTAATTATGAGACCACTGGAGGGACTGGGTCCACTGACCTCAATTAAGAAAAAGCATGTATGTGTGTGTGTGCGCGTGCACAGAAAATCAGTGGTGAACCTGCAAGGTAAGCTTATACCTGTATACTGAGAGATATGGTAGAGTGCTACCGTGAGGACATGAACAACGTTGCAAGCGATGAATGTCTCCAACATTACGATTCAACGAAACAAAAACGAAATCGAAAACAAGACCAAAAACATGTATTGCCGTAGAATATAATGCTGTCCTTATCTACTTAGCGGCTTGCTACAAGATATCACTGAGCAATATGTGGTTTAAGGGACGTTACACAGTGGCACTGTATTTGTCAAACTCAAGTTATTCACAGTATAGTGACATTCTAAAGACATCTACTGACCATATATGAGCACTACGTACATTTCAGATAGAGAAGTCTGCGTCAAAACTGGACGACTTGTTACCTCTCGGCGGAACCGCTACGCACGCGACGTTTCTTGTTCCACTTTTTTTTCCCCCAAAACTGAGTGAAGCCCCTGTAATTTTCCACTTTTAAGCATAAGTATTGTTTTTTTTTTCTTTTGAGAAAGTAATGCTGCTTGTTTAAGGCAGTCCTGGAGCTGTGACAAACCAGCAGGGAGCAGGCTCAGCAGTTAGCGACAGAAGCTAATAAGACATTCCAGTGCTTTCCAAGCTGTTTCTCGCTATCTCTATAAGCATAAAGAGACAGCCTACAGTGAACGGGTGACACTTAGGTGTCAGCCAATCGATTTGGTTAAATTCAGTTGAAGCAGTAGAACCGTTATGAGCATTCGACTGTGATAAAACGTGATAAAACATTTATGCTAATGGCGGTCATCTTGATGAAATTCAACAGGAAATAAACAGTGTAGCACTGTGCAAAAATGACGAACACCTGGCTCCAGCATGTCACCAATCCTAGGCTCTTACACTTTCGCTTTGGAGCAATGAAGGAATAATCGACGTCTGTGTTGAAGTACCAGCCTTCAATACACACAAAAAAAATACTCACTCACAACAAGTCTCTGGGAGCTTGTCTGATATAAAGCAGAATCGTCATATGATCTCAATAAAAGTCCATTTTTTTTGTGTTTTGTGTGTGTTTTTGGTGACTATTATAAATATATTTCTAAATGCCAGTGATGCCCCCAAGGAGGCAAGGCAGGCTATAGGCATTGTTCTAATCAGGGCTAATAAAGTGAAGTCACATTCAACCCTGGTCCGGACCGAGCTACATCGTCACCCCGGGGGACTGGTAGAAAATGTTGGCTGCTACCTCACGAAAAAAAACAACACACTTACAAAAAGGTCAATCGCAGAGTTCGGCTCTTTAAAGAGCAGAGATAATTCAACGAGAACTCCCTTCTTTCTTCTCATTCGCCAACAAGTAGGTCAGGCCAGAGTGTACTACGGTGTGTGTGTGTGTGTGTGTGTGTGTGTGTTTATATATAGCATAACTTTACAAAGTCACTTTCACTTCAGACCAGTAAAACTGGCTTCCCTTGCAAGAAGAAAAATCCTCGGAATTCTTCGGGCAACCAACGTGCCACTGACTGGAACAGATATGAAGTGAAACCACCTCTAATTGGCTGCTCAACAGCTGACAGTGCTAGGCTGCTGCTTGCACACAAAGTCTGAGAAGAAGTCGAACTCGTTCTGACCCAGTGAGAGTTCAGGCAGCTCTTGCACCCTGTCCAAGCCCAGTTCAAGCACAAGAGACGTAAGGACGTCCTCGTCGATCAAGTCCGTATCCATGACATTGAGGCCCAACGTTGGGCCGGCCATCCCCATCTGCATGCCCGCCAGTTGGTTTGGAGCCATCCTGTAAGGACCACCGGGTCCCATGTGGTGTCCGTTGCCAGGGCCGAGTGGATGCCCATGGTACTGGGTGTTGAGTTTCTGCAGGTGCATGCTGGCCATAAGCTGCTGAGATGTGCTTAGACCTCCTGCAGTCATGTACTGCTGCTGGTGCTGCTGAGGCGGTTGGCTCTGTGGGTGCATGTGATGTTGAGCTTGAGGGTGCTGTGGCCCCGGGTGCTGGTTCGCCCCGCCATACATCATATTACCCGTTTGCATCTGATGATGATGCCCGTTGCCCATCTGTCCGTTCATCATGGGCCCCATGCCGGGCCGCTGCCTCATTGTCACCTCCAAGGAAGCTTGCGGGCCTCTGTTGTAGTGCATCAGCTGGCCGTTCGGGAGGGTCCGCATACCCGGCTGGCCCATATGCTGAGGGTGATTGTTCATGCCCATGCGGAACCCATGACTCATGGGCATCATCATGTGATCAGCCATGGTTTGGTTTGGAAGTGATGCTGCAGAGACATGACAGCAATGTCAACATATTGCAAGGAAGAAGAAAAACATGAAACGATTCCTGACACACCTGGAAAAATCTCTACTTTTTCAAATGTTGCCACCTTTCATTTCTTCGCCCTGACACAAGGACTACGGATCGGTCCATGCAATGCAATAAAAAGTATTCGGACTTAATATTAAATTGAAACAGACAAGACTAGTTCCTGTGTAACACTTGCCTTTGCTTATCCCTTTAAATCCCAGTTGATAAACGATAAACGTGGCACTGGTAGAGACAAAGCCTAGGTGTTTAGAGTGTGAGCACTGTGCTGAGAAAACAATGCAGTCGGAGCCGACCTGAGCCTCTGGGAGCATCAAAACAAATATCAGCCAGATCCCTAGACAAAGTGCTCAGCAAACAAAGCCTCGTAGAGAGACTGAACAAGAGATACAGAGCAGGGGACTAAACCAGGATTGTGATGAGACTCGATTAGGGAACTGAACTTTTTTATTATTATTATTATAAGCATTATTATAATGATAATGATGATGATTATTCTCTAAGTGACCATTTGAAATTGAAATATTTCTAAAATGAGATTTATTTGATGGAAATATACAGTATATGTTGGCAAATCCTACATTTGATGATCTACAGCATGCTCATGTTAATAATTGTAAAAAAAAAAAAAACGTTTTTTTTTACAGGAATCTGTGTAGCTTGCGTTACACAATCTATGTACACTGTGTCAGTGATCTTGGCATAATGCGCTCAGATGGGAGACTGCCACTATAGGGTACTTGATCAAAAAAACATCTCTTTGTCCTTTTTCTGATGTCTCGACAAAAAAGATCTATTGAATCATTTTACTTCTAAAATCATGGGCGAGACAAACGCGGAGTCTTTGTGGAGTGGGAAGTGCATTTGATCATAAGAACGGACAAAACGTATGACTTTTGCTTTAAGGGTGATTTCAGAATAGGATACTGAAGTGGTCACGGCGTTACGATGTTTAAACGCACCGGAGGATGCTTTGATCTTCTAATGCACATCAAAGTCGCGACATATAAGCGCAGCAGTTGATACAATGTATTTCTTAGCGCAACTTTTTTTTTTTTTTTTCAATCTATATAATCGACCTGCATTATTTTCGCCATACTGAAACTCGCATCACATCATTCTTTAACGCGTTCGCGTGCATAATCGGTGTTAAACATGCACACACACTCTCATACACACACACACACGTACCTGTACAATATCGCTCTTCCGTTCTCAAGAGTGTCCTGGCGTTTTTCCGTGGTATTCCAGACACGCTCCTGCTGCTGCTGCTCGGTTCTCTCTGTTCCAGTCCCTGATACGGGAGATCGCTTTCTGGGTCAACTCTGCGATTATATCTCTTAGACCGGAACAGAGAGAGGGAGGGAGGGGAGGAGATGGGCGGGGCGTTGTGTCATAAGGGCGGGGCTACAACCCTCCTCCTTTCCCTTCTCGTCTCCTTTCCTTTGATTTGATTGGCCCTTCGTTTTTAATCACCGCGCTGAGAAAGCGATTGGCGCGCGCACGTACGTGAGACGTCGGCACGTACGCGCGTTTCCCCGGAAACGCCTCTTGTGCGCGTCCTTTCCTCACGCGTACTGTGGTGTTTTTTTTTTTTTTTTCGCTTGTCACACAGTCATGAAGAGTTTTAGCTCTTATACATGTTTTATTTGGCTCCGGGACTTCGCAGAAGTGTTTTTACAATATTATTCAAGGTTTTAATGAAGTAAATAATATTCAAAGATCAAAATTTGGTCGGTTTCTGGATGAAGTTACAGAGGTGTAAAACACAACACGCCTTTATCTGTTTGTCTATCACCATGGTGTACACACACTCTCACAATGTGAGGAAACCTGACTACCAGGAGAAAACCCACCAAGCCCATACAGAAAACATAGGAACTCCACACACACCCGACCCGATATCGAACCCTGTACCCTGGACCTGACAATGTTAACCGCTATTGTTGTTGTTAGCTTTTCGGCTGCTCCCGTCCTGATCTGCACACGACTTGGCACCGGATACCCTTCCTGACACAACCCCTTCCATTTTATCCGGGCTTGGAACTGGGAACTGAATCCACTGGCTGGGGTATGGGCATTGGGTATTGGGAATCGAACCCGAGCCTTTTAGATGGCAGCCGAGAAACCTACCACTGAGCCACCAAAGCCCCACTAGACCACTATTATTAAAGCTAATCATATTCATTATTAAAGTCATATACAGTAGTTACAAGTTTATATGTACAGTATATGATAAGCACCACCATTACCTTACAAAAACTATAAGTTATTATAAATAATGTACATTTGAACCTTCAACACTTCAACTATTAGACCTCCTGCCATCAGAAATACAAAGCTTTGCATTGCTAATAAAGAGATTGATTCATATTTTTTGGAGATTTTTGTTCTTTTTGAGGAAAACCGAGTACCAGAAGAAAACCCAACAAGCACAGAGAAAATACATAAACTCCACACACACAGACACCAGACCTGACATCGAACCCTCAACCCTGGAGTTAAGAGTGTTAACCACCTAACCACTATTACCTAAGCTAATTATATTCATTAAGGTCATATGCTGTAGTTACTAGCTCATATGTCTAATAAGCACCCGTAATACCTTACAAGCAAGCAAATAAAGATATTAATAAATCATTATTGGCGATATTTAAATCATTGTACTAAGAAGGTCTGTGGAGATCAAGAGGTGTGAGAAACCTAGCATTACGCGAAAATAACCTGCCTCTTATGGCATAGCTCTCTCTAACAGACCTCAAATGATGTAATGTTTGATTCCTATCATTACCCTTTGTCTATGTTCACTTTGGAATCAATTATCCTCCTAACAACATGGATAAATATAGGTTTCAGGGCTGAACCCACTGGGACCTGGTCAAGCTTCAACCATTTGCCTGGTGTAAGTGGCTTATTTACCATTTGAAAAGGAAAAGACTGGAGATTCATATGCTTGTGTGGAAGGAGAAAGGACCCCTGAGATGGAGGCCTGCTGGCACCAAGCATGTGCTAATGACGTTGCGCCAGCCATACTGCTTTCACGCAGCACTTAGCCACAGTCCAGGCAATACACACACACACACACACACACACACACACACACACACACACACACACACACACAGACACATGGGACAATTCTCCTGGTTGTGCCAAATAACTCTGTTTGCTCATACTCCTGAGGAATGTAAAGGATAGTCTCTCTCTCTCTCTCTCTCTCTCTCTCTCTCTCTCTCTCTCACACACACACACACACACACACACACACACACACACACACACACACACACACACACTGCTCTTTTCTAGGGCAGAATGGAAAGCATGCTTTCTGCTATCAGTATGCAATACAGAAGTCTATATTTCAGCTCAAATATATGACACAAATACATTTCTTGTTTTCTAAACGAGTGCTTAGATTTACCCCCTGGCGCACGCATACTGTAAAGATTCGTCAGTTATAGTATAAAAAGCAACAATTAAAATCAGATTTGCATACGAACATGTAAAGCGTTTGTTTTGATGAAGGTTCTAAAACTAATTTTTTGCATCTTGTACTCGGCACACCCTGGCTTTCATGTAAAGCTCATTCGTCAGCATTTAAAACATAGATTTTAAGGGTCATAGTCTTTTTTTTTGTCATTTTTTTCCCAGTGAGACTATTTCGTTACTCATTTATTTATTTATTTTATTTATATTTTTTTTACAAATATTGCCAAGCCATACAACGTGACGCCTTCTTGAAGCCATATTTATCTGTCGGCTCATATTAACTAGCTGTAATATTTGATTATTAGATTGCAGTACTTGACCATGCAAAGCACTAATCAAGGACATCAATAGAACGTTTTCACAGCTTCAATTTAGAGAATGTTTTTGCTTGTGTAGTCAAGAAGTGGTTTATAAAACCTTTTTTTTTTATTTAGTCAGCAAAACAGTTGATAAGCAGGGTGACACAGACAGGCGACAGGAAGAATGATACACACACACACACACACACACACACACACACACACACACACACACACACACACTCAAAAACCCAGACAGTAACCAAGCAAATAGGTTACACTTCAACAACTGCCTTATAACCTAAAATTAGGCAATAATAGTCAACATTGACAAAATCTTGAAATCTTGCACAAAGCTGTTGAAACAGAGTATATTGGCACTGATGAAGACGCAGGCCATAAACTTAAAACCAGACATTGTGCAGAAATGGTCATGACTTTCATTACGATTTCATGATCAGTCCAGATCAGATAAACTTCGACAGCAATGCCTAGACTCACACAAGTACTGTCATTCAAACACAGTTTGGGAGCCTGCAAAAACAACATCTAAGAATACCTGTTGAACTAGAAAATCTAGCTAGTAAAACGATTATGATAATAATAAGGCATTCACTCCTTCATGCAATCCTATCTAATCAGCAGTTCTTGCTTTTATTTCAATCATCAGCTGTATGTTTGCAGTAAACCTGTGCCTACTATAACGTCAAATTCCTGGATATGGCTGCCAGGACTAAAATACCCGATCTCGTTTTCTGTTTTGCCTCAGGGTGTGACATATTGTGCATTCTGAGATGCTTTTCTGCTCACCGTGAGTGTACTGCATAGTTCTTTGTGTTTGTGTGTGAGAGTGGCCATAGTCTTGCTGTCAGCTTGAACCAGTCTCAAACAAAAGCATTTTCCATGTGCAACCTTTACTGGATAGTTTTTTTTTTCTTTCAAGCATTCTGTTGTGTGTGAACCCAGGAGATCAGCAGTTTCTGAAATATTTAAACCAGCCTGACTGGCGAAAAACAACAGCAAAAAAAAAAAAAAAAAAAAAGGCATTGTGGGCAAAGATCTCACTAAGTGTTTTATGTTAATATTAACTGAAGCTCTTCACCAGCTTGTGTGTGATTGTGTTTTTCTGTGCACTGCGCCATGTTATTCATGTTTCGTGCATTTATGTTTAATGAGATTATACCGTCTCTGCAGGAGCCCCACTCAGCAATATATTTTTTAATATAGTATAGTAATCTATGTATTAAAAGTGTTAGTATGTAAATCCTAAGTGTGTTGTTTTGCCACTGCTTTCCAATAATGGGAGCATTGTAAACACAGAGCACCTTTGTCTCTTTGATCTTTTGTTATAACCCTGCACACTATGTTCACGTGCGCAAATGTACGTAATGGCAATTTGGCAAAGGCAAATCCTCATGGCATGTTCAGAATGTGGTGAAGTGTGGGTGGAGCCCACTGGGGAGCAGGATTCCAGAATGTAATAGCAGATAAAGGTATCCCTGCTTTCTGTTTGTGTATCCACATCCCTCTATATGTTAAGAATATTCCAGCTAAGAATATTGTGTATATAAATAACACTGCGAAACGTGCAGTATGTAATTAAGAAATGGACAAATTTAAATTCAGTATTGCGGTTTACAGAAACATCAGCCCCACCCTTTGTACGCACTTAGGCATACACCTACACTGCCAGACACACCAGCAATCTCCTTAGAACAAAATCTCCTGTAACTCCCTTGTTTAATTAGGACTTCATACTGGCACGCATTCTCTATCGTCCTTTCATCCTCCCACCCCCTACAGTCACACTGTCTTCATTGTATTCATTTCCAGGCTGCGCTTTATGCATTGTCACAACATGGTTAATATAGTTTTGCCAATGCAATTACAGGCCTGGACAAATGAAGAGCCGAGCAGAAAATAATTACAGCCGGCTAAAGCCAATGGAAGGCTGGTGCCCATCTTAGCGTTCTTCACGGCAGCTGTACATGGAACAGGCTCGGAAATTTAATCGGGCTATGTTATGTTTTTTAATGTATGAGAGGGGTTTCGAGACAAACCGGGACTTCTTGTGAATGAAGGTGTAAAACCGATTGACATTTATAGAAGACTTCAAGCACAGGACAAGCAGAACGGTGTGTTTTGTCACACGTGAAGGCTGTATGCCTGTGGCGCGTGGCGCAGAGCCCACTGCAGTCGCTCCTATGAACTTTCAGCGAGTGCAACTTAAAAATCAATGGATGAATTGACACAAGTTGGTGGAAGAGACGTATATGTCTGTGCGCACCTGTACACACAATCATTCACTGACATCACTGGCGTTATCGCCACATACCTCGTACATTCCTGACCTCGCTTCAAGCAATTTCCACATGTTTGGGAACACATTAGAGGTGTTCCTGGGAGGCCAGCGTCTCAGATCTGAGACAAGCAGTCCGATCATGGCACGAAAAACTCAGAAAACTCAATGTTATTCAAGCGCTCTGGCATAAGTGCATTAGTTTAGAAGGGATTATATAGATAAAAACATGGAGTTACTTTCATAACTGTGTTCTGTTATTCTGCACAACCAAAAATCCTGGTTTGACTTGAACACCGCTTGTTAAAAAACAAAAAAAAAGGCCATGTGAATGCAGAGTGAACGATTCTCATGGGGAGCTGGGTTGATACTGTACGTGGATGTAAGGCACGATTCGTGTTTCGGACGTTTTATGAAGGAAGATCATGCAAATATTTTTACAGCTGTTTGCTTGTGTGTTTAAACTTGTGTTTGGCATGCGCGCTCTGGAACGTCCTCCGGACCCACCCAACGTGGCCTTGGATGACACAGAGCACTGGGTGTACTGTCATATAAAGAACATGTTACAAATACAGTGCATAGGATTCACAGACCTCTCCAACAATGATGTTTGGAGTATAACATCATAAGACATAATGGCTCCATCATTTTTAAATGCCAAGTTGAGTAATGGGCTGCACGTTTGCCTATTGTTATTTTTTTTGCAACACAGGGTTACCATTACTTATATTACAGCGTGAACCAAATCATTTGTCATTAAGTGTTCGGCGAGTGCACCCGCGGCAATATAGGACCATACACAAACACATTCGTATCACTTTTACAAGTTTGACAGGCTGCCTGAGGCTGGAAAAGCCTGTTTAAATAGCTGACAGAAACTAAAGGTGGAAGTTGATATCACTGCTTTTGCTAAATGAATGAACAGATGTTGCATTTAACTGCATTTAAAGTTTCTGGCGGTAATGAGGAAACGGCGGATTAGGAGACGTTTGTTGTCTCCGGCCTGAAATGCACAGGAACGGACGAGCGCGTCGTATCTCATCGACATGTCCGCGTTGTCAGCTTACTGTATATACAAAGAGCTCTCTCTCTCTCTCTCTCTCTCTCTCTCTCTCTTTCCTCCTCCCTTTTCTTTTGTTTTCGTCTCATGTTTATCAGCTTCGGGGAGGAGTCACCACCTGTTATTGCAGATAAGCAGCATGCGCTGTGTGTGTATACGGAGATGCAGGTGTGTACGAGAGAGACGAGTCTGAAAAAAAAAATCATCAAAGTCTAGTCAGAGAGAGAGAAAAACGAAACGAGGGGGTGCGGAGATTCCTGCATCTCATGTTGTTAAAGCCATGTTTTGCTTGACTGCTTCCATTTGGCGGTCATTAACCCTCCTCCATAAGGCCAGTCTGAGAACTGGATCCAGCCAGAGCTCTGACCTCACACTTAACAGTAACAATCTTACACCGCCGTGCCACCACTCTGATCTTATTAAGATACTCCTACTCAAGAGCCAAAGTTCGTCCGTACAACACCACAAGCGAACACAACTATATTACAATACATGTACTGAGTGAGTCTACAGTATTAATATTTAGTAAATATAAGCCTTTTTTTTGTTTCATTCTCTCTCTCTGTTGAAGAACAGATGTTGCGGTCCCGAGTATCTCTCTCTCTCTCTCTGCTTGCTCATGATCGCATGTGTACGTGTGCGCTCGCGAAACCTCAAACCAAACCACCTAAACTCACAAGCGAACCATATTATTCTGGCCTCAAGTAACATGCGAGACTTTTCTCTTGTTTCCGAAAAGCTTCACCCAAAGCCTACACTGCGGGATCCCATTAGCTATTCATAGCACTTGAGGAATGTGTTTTCCCCACCCCATCGTTTGTTTGCACTCTCTCTCTCTCTCTCTCTTTTCCTCTCTGCGGACTGTCCTTTAGAAGACGTTCAAGAGCCAGTGGAGGTGGGGGTGCTTTCAAGCTTCTTTTTCTAAAATTTTTTTTTTTAAAAACCCTCAATGTCCAGATCTGTTTATGTTGACATCATGGTGTTTCAAACCCAAGTCACTTTTGTGCACTTACGTATAGGGCAAAAAAACCTACCCGATTGAAAAGCCTCTCAATCCTCAGCTTCCTTATTGTTTAGTTGGTGTTACTGGTTGAAATGAGCTATTCAACAAAGAATGGAAAAAATGATCCAACAACTAACAACATCAGTCGACAGCATCGCCATGTAACAGCTCCAGGGTCACTGGTTCGATCAATCCTGAGCTCGGGTTACTGTCTGAATCTGCAGATTAGCATGTTCTCTCCACTTTCGACGGGTTACAAACATACCTTTAGGTCAATTACTATGCTAAATTGCCCCTAGGTGTGAATGTGTGTGTGTGCGCATGTGTGCATTGTTCCATCCCGGGGGGTAGTTTGTGTAGTTCCTGGAACAGGTTTTGGATCCACCGTGATCCTGATCACGATAAAGTGGCAACAATGATTGAATAATAATCAGCATAAATGAGCATTTTCATTATGTTGACTAGGGTTAACGAGGCTGCAGTGATCTCGTGTATCTTTCTGTCACGTTTGAGGCTTTGAGGTGTGCATTGGGAATGGGATAGCTGGGAATTTGCAGTTAATTTTGCTTAAAAATTTCTGTGAGAGCCGTTGAGATTGGTCAGAATCCATTTGAGAGCAAGTGGGATTAAATAACACTCATTCATCATCTATACCGCTTTATCCTGTATTCAGGGTCACGGGGGGCCTGGAGCCTATCCCAGGAGGCGGGGTACACCCTGGACAGGGTGCCAATCCATCACAGGGCTCACACACATACTCACACACTACGGCCAATTTGGGAATGTCAATTAACGTAATCTACATGTCTTTGGACTGTGGGAGGAAACCAGAGTACCCGGAGGAAACCCACCAAGCACGGGGAGAACATGCAAACTCCATGCACACAGAGACGGGAATCGGACCCGGACCCTGGAGGTGCCAGGCGACAGTGCTAAACACTACACCACCGTGCCGCCTATGGGTGTGTGTATGTGTGGATAGATAGATAGATAGGTAGATAGATAGATAGATAGATAGATAGATAGATAGATAGATAGATAGATCAAGTACAATTGACGTTCAAGTCAAACTGGGACTTCTCATGAATGAAGGCATAAAACCAATTGACGTTGAGATGGGCTATGAGACGTTTTAATGTCTGTGAATGACAATCCCAACCGAGGTGGCTCTGAGCCCACTGCAGTCGTGCCCGCACAAGCCATTTCTACATGTTTGGGACATGGAAGGAGTTCCTGGGAGGCCAGCATGAAACTGGCGTACTGAGAAAACTTTCTACCTTAATGATATCCAAGCACTAGGGAAATGCCGGGGATAAATGCGTTAGTGCAGCAGGGGATTATATATAGAGAAATAAAATTTTTCTTTACTCTCATAACTGTGTTCTAGTATTCCGAACAATTGAAAACAACTAGCTAACCTGCGATCATAAACAACCTCAATTAAACTTGAGTCCGGACAGACAAAGAAACAAAATTGTGCGAGCTCTTTTATCTCTGGACGCTGCTTTGCATGTGCATGCTGTTGTTCAAGCTCCGGCGTTCCTTTTTCCGCGACTGTAAGGAGATTCGTTAGCGCCGCATATGCAAAAAATGAATCTGTATCGCTTTCTGACGTGGCATTGAGGCTTCTCCTATCTACTAAACAATTCCATGTCATCCGAATGGAGTTCTGTTTATCCATGTTCTGGGACACTTGGAACGAACATCTATACAGTATATCCGGAAATGACTGTACTATCCAGTAGATCTAATTTATGGTCCGTGATTAGGCTGTTAAATACATTATTGCTATGTATAAGGCAGGAATGGAAAACATCTGTGTAAGGCTTAGTGAAAGAAGAGGCTAGGAGTGATTATTTGAGCATCTTGAGAGCTGTAACTACAATGCTATATCAAGCAAATCATACTGAAATTTACTGTTTTGCTCCATTTATAAAGGCTGACGGAGAGCAAGAAACATAAAAAAAAAAAAACAACCACGCAGTTAAAAAGCGAACGGTAAGGACGCGTTCTTGACTTTTAGAGCGAGAACGAACTTGAAGTAGACGTGCGTGCGCACGGTGCGTGTGTGCGCATGGTGCATGTGCGTGTGCGCATGTGTGTGAGAGACAAAGGGTCAGCATGTTAGCCGCACGCGGTGTTACACTAGGAACATTGGGTACGAAGTGCAATGTCTTTTCCTGCTCTCTCTGATGGCGAGATAACGCGAGTGCCACGTGAGGGAAGGAGTGCAGGAAAAGGCGGGGGGTTGTACAGAGGTATGGGAGCTCTGTAAAGGAGGAATGTCCTAAAGACTTGAGAAGAAAAGTAGCTAAAGTGTGTATAGTAAACAGATCCAATGCAGCGGAGAGGCCTGGATCTGTCTTGTTTCTTGGATATCCAGACACACACACACACACACACATATATATATATATATAGAGAGAGAGAGAGAGAGAGAGAGAGAGTTTCATAAGCAAGAACACTCGTACACACACACATGCGCACAGTCACACACGCACACACACTCGGAGCACACCTGCTGTGTTTGTGTTTCTTCCTGCACCCCTCCCCCGAAGCCCTGTTTCTTTCTGGAGGAAGAAAGAGCCGTTAGACCACTACTTCTCTGTCTTTCTTTCTCTCTTTCTTCTCTCCTCCATCCACAACACACACACACACACACACACACACACACACACACACACACAAACCCATCCCCCATTCCAAAGGGTGCAACATGCCAGGCAACCTGAGATGCTCTTCCTCAGCCCGAGCCCCAAGTTGCCTCCCTGAGATTTGCCAAGACAAGCAGATTTTGCTCGACAAAAAAAAAAGAGAGAGAGAGAGAGAGAGAAATGTTCCATGGCTGTCTAAATTCTTTTGCTCGCTCATCTCGCCCTGTGAGAATTGAAGAACTCTTCTTCTCAGCAGCTGCATGACTTGTAAGGGGATTGCAACATCTTGCACCGCAAGAGCCTCCATCAGATAGTTAAAAGGAGGTGCAGCGTCTCTTCTCTTCATCAAGGACATTAATACTCGGTTTATGTTTCATGATTCTAAACGTGACCTGAAACTTGTTTTTTCTCTCTTTCTAAAAGTGCCGAGCGTTCATGCTGCTGCAGAAGAGCTGTCAACTGAACAAGGGGCTTAATCAAGATATAAAGATAGATAAAACGCTCCTTTCGCGGTTGTTCAAAATAAAATGATGGGTTGAGATGAGGATGATGCGCTAGATATAGAAGATAATACAGATAATTACATAAAATTACACAAGGCTGTGCTGTTATATATATTTTTTTGGTTTAAAATCAAAATCTTAAATGACCTGTACTTTGATTTTCTAATACATTTTTATATATCTTCGCCACATTGTCTCCTCTATGTTTATAATATAATCCATCCATCCATTTAAGAACCTCTTTAGTCTGTGTGGTGACCATTGTATTTATTCCCATTTTCACATCCGTGGTAGGACCTCCGGTCAATTCACACATTCACACACACACACATTCACACTCCGGGCAATTTGGAAACGGCAATTAGCCTAATCTGCATGTCTTTGGACTGTGAGGAGAAACCGAAGAACCTGGAGGAAACCCACCAAGCACGGTGAGAACATGCACACGAATTGAACCCGAACCCTGGAGGTGCAAGGTGACAGTGCTAACCGCTAAAGCTACTGTATCTTTATGCCACATTATAATGTAATAAGACAAATAAAAGGTATTGTGTTTGTCTTAGCTACTTTTAACATAAAAAAAACATAGTAGCGATTCCACCTTAACAAGACAATGGAGTTACACGGACAGACTTGCTACCCCCTGCAAAGAAACCAACACTGTACATGTCCCTGTCCATCCCTTCTATGGACATCCTCCCCCCTGTCCCGGATGAAAGAACCGGAGAATTCGAGTCGTAACTGCCACACTCTGCAACAGCTTTACTCACAGGACACACACACAATCAACCTCCACAACACCCCCCCTGTCTACCAACACCCACCTGAGCCTGACTTAACTGAAAAAAAAAAAAAAAACAGATCAATCTGCCCCAACATACCTCACTACAGTATCATTCTGCTTTGTGTTTCATGTGATGTCACATGTGGACTGACTGCATCAGAACCAGATTATCACTCATACTCATCAATACCCTACACTACATGCCAATATACTATAGGATCTTCAACATGCAGATGTGCAGCAGATGTTTCCTAGCAGTTGTGTTAGCTAGCTGTGTAAAGGTTAACTGAAATTTTGATTTCTAGAACAAATATTGCACTAGGTTTTTATTTAAACTGCAGAAATGACATCTTAGGAAGTGAAATATTCTTGAAACTAGCCGAACATATATATAATTTCTTAAACTTTCTGCACAACAAACTTTATGATTATTAAGCTTATTTCTAGTCAAATGTTACTAAAGTCGCAAGTGACAGATGTCTTATTCTATTGGCAGATCATTTAGCAAAAATATCAACACTTTTTTTTTTTTTTTTGCAATGTATCTGATATTGCCTTAATCTTCCTATATTGAAACATTCTGGGAGCATTGACCATGAAGAGAGACTACAACTCTTGAACACATATACCATATGTATTAAAAAAAAATAGTATCTTAGCAAGTGAAATATTCTTAAATCTATCCAAACCTACCAATAATTTTTTAAAATACGTTTACGACAAACCTAATATAAGATTACTAGAATTAGTTGAGGGTTATGGAGTCTGTAGAAATAGTTAAAAATAAGCTGATCAGCTTTAATGTAATAAGTAATAAGTGATATTATTATTTAATGTTAAAGCACACACACATGTCTGCCTGTCTGTCTGTACGGCAGAACTTTCTTATTAATAGAAAGAAATAAAAAGTTCTACGGTGGAGTATCTTACATCTTGTTTACAGTTTCAAGTTGTACTTCTTTCATTGTCAGCCTAATACAGTACACGCCCTGTTCGGTAATCAGAGGGTGATCTACTGGTGCAGGTGTTTGTTTACATTAAGCAAGGAGTTTATCAGTAACTTATTTTAAAGTAGATTATTAAATATACATAACTGTTCATAACATCGCTTTTACTCAACATTTTGATTTGATTATGGTGCAGGTTAAACTTCAGGCAGATGCCTACAGTAATTACTAAATTTAGTTTCACTAAATTCTGACCAGACAGTTGTGCATGATGCTGTGACTAAATCTGTCTGGACAAACATACATACAGATAGACAGGCATACAGACAGAAATATTTCTGATACTGGTTTCAGGTTGTACATTATATAATTGTACAAACATAAATATATAATTGAAAAAGCAAGTTCTGACCAAAGTACAGACAAAACCTTTTTCTTTCATTGATGTAGATTTCTTGAAAGAAGTAAAGTTATCTGCCAATAGAGTTGAGTAAGTGTCGCCTTGCACCTCCAGGATCCGGGTCCAATTCCCAGCTCGGGTATGTGTGCATGGAGGTTGCATGTTCTCCCCATGCTTGGTAGGTTTTCTCCAGGTACTCCGGTTTCCTCCCACAATACAAAGATATACAGGTTAGGCTAATTGAAGTTTCCAAATTTCCTTTAGAGAGTATGTATCCTTGAACCCTGTATACAGGATAAAGTGGTATAGATGGTGAGTGAGGTTTGTCGAGATTCAATAATTTTTTACTTGCATTACATTTAATCTCTCAAAGTCTTTGTTGAAGTATAGTATATTTTCCACTGAAGAAGGAACCTTAACATTGGACGATGTTGCCATGCACCCACCGAGACAGCACCTGGATGTAGCTTTCTTGGCCCACTTGCGGCACTGGTAAATAAAAGTTGTTGTTAGTCTCTCCGTTGCTCCTGTCAGGGGGTCGCCACAGCGGATCATTCGATGTGTTAAACAACTTGGCACAGGTTTTATGCCAGATGCCTTTCTTGACGCAACCCTCCCATTTTTTAAAAACCGGGTTTGGGACAGTAGTTGGGGTTTGGGTGGTGCTTGGAATCAAACCCGGTCCTTACGTATGGTAGGTGAGAAACCTACCACTGAGCCACCAATGCCCCAAACTAAATAAAAGTAATAATAATAATAACAACAACAATAATAATAAAATTTTACAAAACACAAATTCTAGACAAGGTTTAAAGTCATACTTACTTTTTCGTCCACAAAAGTTCAGTTGCTCAGGCGTTTAAAAATGTGTGTAATATAGTGTTATATATATAAAATTTAAATTTAACATATAAATTTTAAATAAATAATAGACTCTCTAAATATGCACTAATTGTTCAGATGTGTCAATTGTTTTGGCATTTGGCCACCGGATACAGACGGGTCATGTGCCATCATTCCATGCATTATGTGGGCCAAATCATTGTGGTAGATGTGGACCAGAACTGGCTCCTTATACCTTTGTGATCTGGACAGACAGAACGGATACGTCTCTGAGACGTCAGCCACCTTTTTATAACATCTGACAAGCATCGGCTGATATGTTGCTCTATTTTCCAAGCTCAGCTAGGTCAGATTTGTGTCGACCCACTACGGGAAACCTCTTCCACGCATATCTGTCTGGGTGGGTGCCCAGTAAGTTGCTTGCATCACACTAGAGAAGAGGCTACTCCCCATGCGTAGAACCTATGGGAGGAAAGACGGTGACTCCACATGACATCAGTGGGTACAGTTAAGCTTTCACTGGAAGAAAACAGCAATAACTAAGTTGTTAGCCAAGCATGAGCATGACTGGGTGTGCCATAGCACAAGTAAAGAGCGCAGATGTTGGCTCCTTACAACTTTTGGTACCCATGTAGTAGAAGACTCCAATTTGGGTCTTGCTGGAGGCAAAGGGGATCCAAGTCAAATCTGGATCGGAATCATCTCCTATCTGGAGATAATTTTTGCTAGTTAACGCCTATATTATGGGACTAAATGAGACTAAATCCATTATCTAACTAACAGAACAGTTCAAGCAATAAAAGTTATGGTGGTGAACTGACTTAGAATTCGTAATGTGTTTGTAAAGTAAAGAGCTCATCGATTTTTCTCCCACTTGCAGGCTGTCAGGAAAGAAAATCCAGACTGTGTGCTGTCTCAGGCCAGACTGTGATGTTTACTGTTTACTGTTCCTCTGTTTACTCTTACTGTTTGTGTATCTTCTAATGCTGGAGTTCTTTTTGATGGCGTTTAGTCTGACGTTACAGTTTCTTAACTTGAATCGTGTCTCACTTTGGATGTTAATATTGTTTTCCACATTGGATAGTACAACATTTGTAGTCTGAAGGGTCCAACCTAAATAACTGAAGGTCGTAGTTAACGAAGTCTGTCTACAGCTTTGATTCATAATCCAAACATCGTCTGGTGAGCATTTTCAATTGAACGTCGATGTCTTGGTGAACATGGTGCCAAATAGTAAACGTATCTCGCCGATGAAGCTTGTGTGACATCGGCGAGACGTACGTGTGCTGTTGGGGTAGTTGTAATTAGCTTGCAACATCGCCACACAAAACGCAACATCGGACCAATGTTGTTTATGACTTTTAGAGTTATTTTGATATAATGATGTTGGAATAATGTTGAATGAATAACCCTAAAACAAGGTTGCAAAAACAACATCAAAAGAACATTATATCAAAATATATATATAGTATTGAAGTCGGCGGCAGGGTGGTGTACTGGTTAGTACTGTCGCCTCGCACCTCCAGGGTCCGGGTTCGATTCCCGTTTCAGTGTGCATGGAGTTTGCATGTTCTCCCCGTGCTTGGTGGGTTTCCTCCCACGGTCCAAAGACATGTAGGTTAGGTTAATTGGTGTTCCCAAATTGGCCAAAGTGTATGAATGAGTGTGAGAGTGTGTGTGCATGTGTGTGTACCCTATGATGGATTGGCACCCTGTCCAGGATGTACCCCGCCTTGTGCCCTAAGTCTCCTGGGATAGGCTCCAGGGCTCCCGTGACCCTGAATACAGGATAAAGCGGTATAGACGAAAAATGAGTGAGAGTGAGTATTGAAGTCTACTTTCAACCCACAAATTGTGAAAATTTTGTTTTCATAGAAAAACATGCACATACATACACATACTTTCCTTTTTTTCTCTTCTTTCATCTGCTTTCAAGTTTACTGGTTTGGTAAATAGTAGTTGTGTAGTATTTTTGAACTTGGAACAACTTTTTTTGTGGTGCTCGTTGTTCAACATAGCAATTTATATGACTAATTTAATTGCAAAAAAATTAAAAATTAGCAGCAGTATGAGAATTTCAGTTGAGAAATATACATATTTATTGTTGTGACATATTAATATTAATATTGCGTTGTGGTCATTCATTCAACATTAACCCAATGTCATGGAGTCAAGGTTGGTGCGACATCATTGTATCAACATAGTAGTACTACAGTACCTTTCAAATACAACCTAGCATCATTGGTGTTCCAGTGTGTGTGATGGTTCCAAATGATCACCGCCATAATGTGGTTGAAAGAGTGAAACAATAGGATTCTACAGTCATGTCTTTAGGACTGCTCTGTTTTGTTGTCATGTTGATTTATCTATTTATTTCCTTATGTTGCTATATTTGTATGGTGTACTTTAACCCCATTTACACTCTCAATCAAATACTTTATAGTCAGACATTTACTAGGATTGTTTGCACTTTGCATCAGCTGTACACTTTCCATATGTGGCTCTTTTATTATTTTGCCTTGCATCATCCATGTACCATGATGGTTCGGTTCAGTCATTTTAGCACTTGCCTCCTCTTTCCACCCTTGCCATCTTATCTGAGTCTGCTGGTTAAAACTGTACATACAAGCTGCCTTACTTGTGAAATGTGCTGTTTTACTTAAGTACGTACCCTAGAATTTCTAAGCTTAGCATAAACAGTAATTTTTTCTTTGGTTAAAAGTATTATTATTTTTAATAAATGCATTATACTCTATATATATTTATATTAGATTGATCAAAAGACATGTTAGCTTCTTAAATGCATTTTGATGAGGTTAAATATTATATCACTCATGCGCATGCATTGCAAAACCTCCGTAGGTTATGTACAGGAAACTCAAATGAGTCGTTACCTTTGAGTCTTTGGTCTGAGCTGTTCGTTCTTTTGTCACGTGACTCCCATAGATGCTATGCAGTGGAATAGATTCAAAAGAACGAACGACTCGGACTAGAAGATATGATGGTTAGCTGCTCATTCTGTTTATAATATTTCCTTAGCTGCATTGTAATATTTCCATTACTGGGACTATAGCCAAAATGTGTGTATGTAGACGTGTTGGGGGTCTGTTTATTGAAAATGTTACATTTTATTTTATTTCTGGTCAAAAGAATGAAATGAACTAAATGACTCAAAAAAGGATTAAAAGAACCGAGTCACTAAAGTGATTCAAATTTCCCATCACTAATACTCACATGTTTCTCCATTACATCAGGTGGCGTAAGAACAATTTCCAGATATTTTTTACAAATGTTTGGTTTTGCTCCAAAGTCCACTTTAACGTCATACAAATTTAATCAGAACTTACTTTCTCATCCCCATGCCTGAGAAGTCCCTCTGTAGAACCTGTCCATTAAACCAAAAGTCTATTAATATGAAATTCCCCCAGTGTATAAGCTCCATAACCAAGATACACTCTTCCATCTTGTTGCTCTATTTCTGATTCTTATTTCTTGTTTTTTTTTTCACATGACAGAGTCTGGCACAGCCGGGTGTTTTTCTAACATTCGCAGGTCACTCTGATGAAGGAGAATTCTATAAATACCAGTGCTGTTTCCCTCCTGGGCCCACACGCGCCTAGGGAGGGCAGGCAGAAAGTCAGCTTTCTCTGAGGTGCCAGGAACCTTGCTGGTTGACTTTCAAAAGGATCAGAAATCAGCGACGGGCTCTGGGTCAATATTTTAGTAACTTTGGGATCAGTCCAGCTGGAGGACGACCCACGATTAGTGCTAATGAGATGTTCTTGATAGCATCCCCTGGGTGTGGACCCTCGCTAATGTTTTTGTGCAAAGCTCATACAAGATGTGTCATGCTTGTTGTTTGGTATGGGCGTCACTAGAGTGTCTGTGGTTGCTGAGCTATGCTTTTACTGTCTTTAAAATGTCTGTTCTTGAAGCTATGCATAATATATATATTTGTAAAAACTAAACCTTGTAAGAAGATAAAAAGAATTATATAATTCTTTTTATCTTCTTACAAGGTTTAGTTTTTACAAAATCCCTAAATATGTTACACGGGTTGTGCAATCTTACTTGGTCAAGACTTGTTACACTTGTATGTTTAATAAACCTAAATAAATTGAAATGTAATACCAACATTTGATATTGTTTCTCAATCTTTTCCTTTTTCCTTACAAATAAAAACACATTTAAGCAATATCATATTCCCAACCCGTTGCATATACTGATAATCAGTGTTGGCACCAGGCATGAGCCCGCAGGCTGAGTGCTATAAATAATCGCAACTGTGCTCATATAAATGCAATATTTGAGATATTTCCTTTATATAACGGTTCTCTCTCACTTTCACTCGTTCATTATAGCGATTTCCTTATGTAGGGTTGCAGGTGGCCTGAAGCTTATCTCAGGAGATTCTGGGTGCCAGTCCATTACAGGGCACAAGCATGTTTCACTCACACACTACAACAATTTGGAAACATCAATTAGTGTAACCTCCATGTCTTTTGACTTTTGGAGGAAACCAGAGTACCCGGAGTAAACCTACCAAGCATGGGGAGAACATGCAAGCTCCACACACACAAACCCAACATTGGGACTGTTGCTAAGCTCACAACAGTTCTATAATAATAAGGTACAATTATTACTTTTGTACATTTCTGTTAAAGGTGCTTCGAGTAAAATGCACTTTTACATCCTTTTCATCTTCATCCGATAAGCGTTCAGTCAAAATTTCTATCCATGAAAAAAGTCCTATTTGCTACGTCCACTCTTGATGTCTCTGTGGAAGTGGAATTTTATCTGGTAAAAGCAGATGAGCAGACTGTTGACCACGGTGAATGGTCTAAGTGTAAATACTGCCCGGAGAAAAGTTGCCTTTATCAAGCAAAGAAAACATTAAAATGATAGCAATTGGGTTAAAAGATCTAGTGCATTATTAGAACTTCTTATTAGAACTACGATCACCTTCTTAATAGAGATGTGATTAATTCTCAGTAGAAGAATCTGAAGGAACCGTGATTGGAGATCACTTAAACTCTTGGTTAAGTTGCATCATAAAAAACAACAGGTGAAATCGCAGCTATGTTTAATATTCAGGGTAAGAAGCGAGGCGCATGAAACGATGCACCCATCATGCATAGTGGCCATTGTACAAGCTTCTGGAGGCCTTACATTATGTGGCAATAAAATGAAGTCAGCTGACGACCTGAATGTATCGAATGACCAGGGTATCACATCTACAGAGTTTCTCTTCCCTCATGACACAAGCATATGTCAGGACTCAAATTGTGAAAGAGCGGATGAGAAATCATTTTCACACATGAATAAGCCACCGCATTGCGTTATTCAACGTAATCAAAGCTAAAGGTGATCAAATGAAATCTTAACGTGTGTGACTCTTTTTGCCCAGGTAGTGCAAGAATAAGTTGGCCTTGAATGAGTAATAGGCCTATGTAAGTATTAATTACTTACATAGCTTAAACAATACCTCCTTACTAAATTCTATCTGAATTGCTCAGAGTAAGCTCAGTTAGTCCTCTTCATCTTCCTTCCCTCTATCTTCTTGCCTGCATTTTGTAACATTTGTATTGTTATTCACACTATTTGGACATTTCACTGACATTACATTATTGTTCGTTTATGTGAATTGATGTCTAAAGAAAATATGTCTTTTGATCATTTATTGTACATGCCCACAAAAATTTTCATTCAGTCTAAATCAGTTGGCTTATCATCTAGCAACCTATGTCTGTTTCTTTAGCACACAACGGTAATGTTACTTAGCAAACATGTTGGATCAAATAAGGATAAACTTGATAATTAGCTATTGCCACAAAAAATGTTACCGTGGTACAAAATGTTATACATGTTTATGTGCTATATTGGTAATATCTGTATAGTGCTATGGTACCTTCCAAAGGTTAATACACACTACTTACCATAAATACTTAAAGACATTGGGTACCGCAGCAGCTCCCAAGGTTCAGCATTGTCTAATATGGTGTTGCATGTAACTATACCATACCAGCAGTATGTACTGACCGATCTAATATGGTAAAGTATGCGTAAACATAACATATTAGATACCTGCTAATCTTAGGTAGCCACTGTCATACTTACTATTTACCATGGTATTCACCAAATATTGTGGTACACACCACAGTACTACCACGGGACCCACTAAAGTACCACAGTTTTTACTCTGGTACTTACCATAAGTTCTATGGTGCCTACAGTGGTAATTTCTAAAGTACCAGGGTAGGTACTGGCCACTTCAGTGGGTAGTACTATGGTTTTATATTTAATATTGGGTACCGCAGTGGGTACCATCTAATGTGGTACAGTGTGTAAAAACATAAAATATTACATACATGCTGATATGTAGTAGCATTTACAAATGTATTATGGTAAACACCATAGTACTACCACAGTACCCACTGAAATGAATATGACAGTACCTACCTTGGTACTCTATAAAGTACCAAGAAACTGTAGCACTTGATCTTTGATAGACACTGTGGTACCCAATATGTACCATGTTATTCACCAACTGATAGGACACACCATAATATACCATAATACTACTGTGGTAATTTACATTTACATAGGAGTACCAGGGTAGGTACTGGGCACTTCAGTAGGTACTATGGTGTGTATCACAATACCATGGTATATATTGGTTATCACAGTGCCTACCTAGGATCATCAGGTATCTAAGACCATAATTTGTAGCTGTAAGAACTTAAGAACTCATTCTGTTTTCTGTGTAGTTTAAAAATAAGGGTTAATGTTTATCTTAGGTAACATTTAAGATAAGCTTGTATCCACCATCCAGTCACAACTTTAGCTGACATTACAATCTCTATTCTCAGTTTGCAGAGCAAGGCCATTGAGGATTAGAGCAGAAGCTGACTATACCAGGTCCTAGTGCCCTGCCCTCTCTCTGTATATATTGTGACTGAATTGTGATTATATAAATTACTAAACTATATTAAAATAATGATGGCATGGGGTGGCGGGTGAACACCCTAAACTGGCATAGCAAGATTATAATTGGGCAGAAACCCTGAATAAATGCAAATGATGCTGAATTCAGGAGCAACAGTGTAGTGAGAACTTTAATTGGTTATCTTATATCTCTCAACAAAAAAATATTGTGTTTAATAACAGGATGTATCCCCATGGGGATATCAGGCGAAACCTGGTTGAGTTTGTGCATATTGCAGTGGGAAATGTATTGTAGAGCAAAAGTGGGCCAACACATTTGAGCAGCTGCATGTGGAATCTGGGGCAAAAATGGCCTGAATACAATGAACCATGTTTATGTCTATTTAAGTGGTCAAACATTTTTTAAGCATTAAGACTTAGTTGAGGCTGTGGATTGGCTAATTAATTGATGCACACTGCTAGAGTACTGTATATAAACCAAAAATGGGGAATGTAGACCACCTTGTTATTATCTGCTGCTTGGGGACTTCCGAAAACCATTAACAGCAAATTATTTAATTTAGTGGATTAGATTAAATGAAAGAAAGGATCCTTTGAAAACTTGATCCACACAAGACAATATATGGCGAAGAATTTGTGGACTTAAGACTCATATGTGCCCCCATGCTTTTGTAATTACTTCCACTAATGTGTAAAAAAAAAAAAAAAAAAAAGTGTGGCTGTGGGGATTTGTGATCATTCAGCCTCAAGAGCTCAGGGACTGATTTAATGTGAGGAGGTCTGAGGTGCAGTTCAACCTAAAGATGCTCGGTGGGGTTGAGGTCGGGGCTCTGTGCAGTTCTCTCAAGTTCCTTAGTTCCAGTGAAGGGAAATTGTATTGCTACTTCCTTTATTGAGATTCTAGGCAATGCTATGCTTATCACTTTGTGGCAGCAAAGTTTAGAGAAGGACCATATATTGGTGTAATGGTCAGGGGTAGATATAATGTCAACTAGAAGTGAATTGTCCAGGCTTGGTTTTTCTATTTTATGTACAACTCCATAAAAGTTCCATAAATGATGAAGGGTGTTCTAGTCAAATCGGGACTTTTGACCAAATGTCTTGTTAATGAAGGGGCAAAGCCTATTGGCACCATTCAAACACAGTACGGTGATGAGACTCTCAGAACATTTGAATGGTGCAAACTTTTTAAAGGATGACGCATGTTCGTGAATGATGATCCTGGCTCAAGGCTCACTTCAGTCGTTCCTTTGAACATCAATGAACGGATCCTTGAAAGTCAATGGATAACTTGTCACCAACTTGCAGAAGTGACACACCTGTCTGTGGGAAGTGTACACACGATCATTCACCAACACCACTGGCACATTATAGGACCTCGGCTGTGGCGTTATTGCCACATCCCCCGTACGGTCCTAACCTTGCGCCAAGTGATTTCCACGTTTTGCCCATTTTTGGAGTTCCTGGGAGGCCAGCAATTCAGAAATGAAGCAGGCAATCCGATCATGGCTGTAAGAAAACATTCCACCTTAATGGAATCCAAACGCGAGTGAAACGCTGGGATAAGTGCATTAGTGTATGAGGGGATTATAGAGCAAAATAAAAGGGAGTTTTTACTCTCATTACTGTTTTGTTATTCTGACAATCACACAACTTGTGTATTATTTGGAAAGACTGCATGTGGTGTATTCCATACTTGCTTACAATCTGAGCAGAATGTCAAGAGGAATACCACTTCTGAGTGCTTCATGACTCATATTCTGTACCATGTATGAGGCTGATGGAGTGGGAAGCATAACCACCTCACAGCTCCAGGGTGCCCAATTTAATTATGTTCTATCTATATGCATGCTCTCACCATGCGTGTGTGCGCATGGGTTTTCCCAAAAACATGCTGGTAGGTGGCTTAGCTATCGTATGCACCTCTGGTAGGTGTGAACGACTGTGTTAATGTGTTGCCCTACGATGTACCGGCGTCCCATTCAATGTGTATTCCTGATTCATGCTGAGTGTTCTCAGGATTACCTCCGAACCCTTGACCAGGATAAAGCATTTACTGAAAATGAATGAACGAATGAATGAAGGTTCTTGAAAGGTGAGATGATCAAACAAAGTAAATAAAAGATTTCATGCTACAAAGCAGGAAAGTTCGATACAAGCACAACATGATAGGGATCAATGCTCAACTCTTTCTGTCTCTCTCTCTCTCACTTTCTCGCTGAGTCACGCTGATCACGCTGCTGCTTAGGAACAGCCGGCTCCACAACAGCGTCGCCATGGCGACCCTGGGGGGAAGGTCACAATCTGTACAGCTTGGAATGTTTAAGGGTTTGAGTAAAGCTGAGAAATGGAGAAGCACCTCACTTACTGCCCTTTGTCCGGGGTTGCTGTTTTTTTTTGCACTTATGCTCATTTGCAATAATCCTCTATTAATTACAATGCTTTTTATTTCTTAATCAGTGTACTCAATCAGGTATTCAAATAAAATATATATATATGTGAAAAAGCCCTACCAGTGTTTAAAAAAAAAATTTAAAAAAAACCTCATGGCACGGAAGATGGAAGTGCAACTTTTATTTGCAGAAAATGTTTTTGAAAAAAAAAAAAAAAACGACAGACATGATGAGAAGGAAATAGACAAGTGGAACGTGTGTGGAATGACAGGCATGGAAAGCTTGGGTGAAAACAGCAGTGTTAGCCTAACACATTAATGTTTTATCAGCCACCAAGCCTAATTAATGGTGGTCACGTTGCCTGCATTATCCACTGTTAGTTTGAAAGTGGATTTTCCTTTGCAGTATATTACAACCTAGATTATATTTAATGTACTCACTAGGCATAGGGGGGGGGGGGGGGGGGGGGAAGTTAAAAA